>VUQG01043947.1:0-80074 GCA_015106755.1 Etia nguti | reverse complement strand
ACTTACAGGGTTCATCAGAAGTGTCAGTTTCATGCCACAAATTATGCTTTAATTTGACATCTTCCCTGTATACTCCCCGTGGGATTCATAATCATTAGTCGGATGACACCTCCAGTGAAATCTAATAGCAACTTCTCCATGGATTATGCTTCTTCATAAATGTCACACTTTTGTCAACACTGTCTATTTGTGCTAATATATATATATATATATATATATATATATATACACACATACACATATACACACACACACACATACAATCTATAATCAAGATAAGCTCTTTCTCCTCAGAGATCCAGCAAAACCTTTCACCAAACATGTACAATTAACAACAAAAACGTATAGTTTTCAGCATATTGCCTTGTTTAGTTGGTTGGTTATTTCCAGTCACACGTCTGTGTTTGCATCATTTAGAATAATTCTGAAATATGACAAAATCCTGCCCCAAAGAATGAGGAGGATGTGGATTTTTTGCTGTAAATATGAAAATTAAAAATGCTTTTTAATATGTTGTGCTGTAGCTTCATTCTGTTCTTTTAGTATTTATAGGGCTAAAGCTTTTATTTATTAAGTGGGTCCTTACTTTTTTGTGTGACTGATACTTAAATTCAAAATAAATAACAGAATAAGTAATGGAAAAAACAACAGTATGATGGCACACACACACAAAAAGATTTGTGGTAGAAGACCTTAATACTTTGTGATACATGTCATTGTAGATGTAGACATCAATACTAATCACAGATAGAAATAGAAACTAATAGAACTAATGCACTGCTAAGTAATGAGTGATAATGTGCCCCAACGGCCCCAAATCAATGTTGTGTAGGGATTTATGGCAGATTCTACAGAGTAAAATGTTGTCTGTTTTGAATGTAGCCTGCCAGCCCCTGCAATTGTGGTTTCTCTGCAGTGTTTGAGAAGCAGAGGTACAGAGGTATAAACCTGGCAGGTATGTGGGAGTTTTGATCCAATGGAGTCTTGTGTAAAATGAAGCTCTGAAGCTTGTCACTCTACTTAATCTAAAATGACAGCATCATCTTTTACCAATTTGTCACACATGTACACTCATCTGCACAGCATACACACACCCAAAACACTTGCATACAAACTAAGCACACTCTCCAGGTCATATTTAATACAGATGCCATTTCAAATTATTGTTGGTTACTACAACTTTATCAGTTACCTGCACCTGAAAATGTCATGTTTCCACCCCCGACCCCAACCTTCAGCATTTCAGTCAGTGTTAAATAGAAGAGCAGAATGAATCTGTTAATTATTGCAATAGGCAAGGTGTCCTAAATTAAGCACAGTATATTTAATATATTTCTTAATCTGTCCAGCTAAACCAAACCTGGGATAATGGTCATGAATGTTCTCACTCACCCCAGACTTTATCCAGAGTCCATAGCTTCTCATTGTGGTTGTAAACAGTTAACTGCAAGGATAAAGACAAAGTTCAGTAGCCTGCTCAACTGTGAAATAGACTTCAAATTGCATATAATTAGTGCATAATGAGCTCAATGTGTTCTATACAAGACCCCCACAATCATATTGAATTAATTAAAGTTTTAATTACCAAATCACCAAAGGTTATTTATATGTTTAAAAAGGACTGAGAAGTTTTGATACTGACTGTTTTTTGGGTCTCTTCTTAAACTTTTCCCACCTATTTTCTTTTTTAATATAATTTAGTCGCATATTGAAAACAACGTTAAGATTTGGTCTTCAGTGCTTGTACTTGCTGCATTAATGACACACCAGTCACTACCTTGAATAGTTGAATTAATGTGCGTCGTGTCCTCATTCCTCTGTAAATGATGTGAGAGGATTTGAAAAAAAGTAGTGGTGAATCTTAAATTTTGAATCCTCGTCAACTGTGATTGGCGATACTGTCATTCTGGGAAAAAAATGATTTTAATGTGTAATAACTTATGACAAAATCAGGTTATCAGGTAAAAAAGAAATCTGCTAAACCCACAGATTTTTATTAGGTAGAAAAAAGTAAAAAAAAAAAAAAAAGTAATACTGGTAAACTGGTATCTTTCTGTCCCTTTTAAAAAAAATATTGACAGAAATTAGTTCAGAGAATATTAAAAAAATATATACATTGATGTTGTTAAACATTTGCAATAAGGTAAAAGGTGGTTGCAGTGTTGGTGAAGGCTACTTATCCAGAGAAGCTCACCCAGTTTTCCCATTCACTTACAAAGAAATACCTTTTAAATCTGCTTCCAGGTATTGCTTTAAAAAGTCACTTCATCACTGTCAAGTCCTTTTTACGTTGAGGTCGTCTGTGATCTACATCTGAGTCCATGGACGACAGCCTCTCTACATATCTATCCACATCATTACACAACTCCCCTAAGCACAAAGAAAGATCTCAATTATTCTAAATGTTCAACCAATGTCTTGTTCCCCAGTGTAGTGTGGGTAATGAAATCTATTACTCAGGAGCATCTCGTGTTGTTGCCATCCTATTTTCTTTTGTTCCTTGGTATCTCAGTCCTCTATTCATAGCCTTCTAATTGAGGGTTGTCTTGTTTGAGTCCACTGAACATACCCCCCCCCCCAAAAACCCAGGTAGACTTTTGATGTGCTGATGTTGCTGCCATGATGTTTTAATGTGCATCACGAAGAAAAAGCTGTAAATGTGCGTACAGTAAACTGAGAAGCAATTTTTGTTGTGAACATGTGAATGCACCATTGTGTACAATTAGGAAAAATGAAAAGAAGCTTTATTATCTCCTAGTGTGCTCTCATAGTTTTCAAACAGTGGAACAGTGATTTGATCTAAGTGCAACTGAATGAAAGGGCATTATCTGACTTTTCAATATAACATTTATAAGGAAAATATATCTTTAGGCATTGAACAAGCACACGGAGGCAGTCCTACATGTAATTTATAAAGTTTTCTGGGCACGTCTATGTGGAAGGACACTCTGGGATAGACTCCGAACACTAGGCAGATTGGATTTCTTATCTAGTTTGGGAAGACCTTGCTGGGAAGAGGAATGCTGGACTTCTCTACAGTGCCAGCTACTACCTCGATGTGGCCCTGGATAAATGGATTGGATGGATGGCCTGATGGATGCTGGTGTAATGACAAGGTCTAGGATAAAGGACAAGTGGCTGGATGATTACAGAAAACAAACAAGCTCAGCTGTCTGTGAACAGCAGACGCAATCCTGTCGCACTATCAACTGAGGAAGGATTAAAATCATCAGGCTCGAATCAGAGAAAGGCCCGAACCTTCATGCTGGTGATGTAAACACTGCCAGATCATGGTCTGTGATGTGATACAACACAGCCTGGCACAACACTGGAGCACAGCTATAATAAAGTAACAGCCCTCCTGCACAAATCCAGCACATCTGTGGATGAGTATACTGCATCTTGTTAACATATTGTAGTACATATTGTACTAGACTGTATATAAAAAATGGATGTAGCCTTGAGTTTGAAATGTGAAGGCAATGCAGAAGTGCCTTAAACCTGCACAAACCAGCACACTTTTTTCTAACAGATAAAATGGGCAAATACTTTGGCTTTAAAAATAAAGATTCTAGTCATATAGAAACATCAGAGAAAATGTCCCTCTCACTTCCACAATTATCTCAGTACAATACAGACGTTATCAACACATTGATTGTCTCAATCTTTAGTTTTAAGTCATATTACTGTACATACAGAATGATGAGAAGAAGAAGCTCATTTATTCACACTGCACTACAGAGCCAGTACATACAGAATGATGGTTGATAATGATAATTGTAATTGATAATAATGATGGCAATTTTGTAAATTATGGTGCCATCTAAAGTAAAACACACAATACAGCAGGGTGTGAATATTGTGGCAGTGACAACTATCGATGTCTGAGCCTTACTGCTCAATTAAGACTGTCCCTGGTTTCTCTGTCAGCTCTTCTCATCTCTCCCGTCCAGTTTCAAAAGACCAAAAACTATTACCTAAATTCTCAACTCAAGGTTTAAAACAGAATTTTAACTTTAAGTAACTTTACAGCCATATCCATCTCTTGCTTTGACATATGCAAGATGAGGACCCAAATGGAGACAAACTGAATTAACTGAAAAGGAACCTTTAATTCAGCGGATAGTCCAAACCAAACAAAAAAATTCATAAAAAAATAACCCAAGTAGTGAAACAGCTAAATGAATCCAGGCAGGGGGCATACACAGACAATCTGATTAAGAATAAAGGAAGCGCAGGGTTGAAAAAACACACATTGTAATCAGAGAAGGTAAACATGGACACACAAGTGAAGCACAGGTAAGGAGAAAGAAAAAGGGGAAGTAAGACTAAATGCAAAATATGCAAAACAGGTGACTAACAAAAAAAAAAAACAGGAAGTAACTGAACAATACACAGACTAAAAACAGAACAACTTAACACTTAGGGAAACCAGGGAAATTAAAGCAAGCTACAATGAAATAGATAGCGCTAAATGTTAAAAATCTAAAATCTAACAGTGGTAACACCATTTATAGTATTATATAATGGAGGGCACCTACTGTATATATTGGAGAGGGGGCTTCCTAAAATACATCCTTAATCCTTATTCCTACTAATTTGTTGGCATTCACCTGTTCACAGCACTGAGATAGAAATTCTCTCTCTTTCACTGCTACATGACACGCATCGCATCTGATTTGTATAGGTTAATTAAAGATGAGAGATCTCTCACTTGTTCCCTGAAACAGGCTCAGAAAGTACTCTAAAATTTGCCAGTAATGAGACATGCATCAATTACCCAAGCCACAAAAACAGGAGATCATTTAAACAGGCTTATGAGTGGCCAAACTGTATGAAAAAGAAGTTGCAGAAGTTGCTGAACCAGAAGACATTTCTTGTTTAGCTTGGTGTTTTCTCACTACAACCATTGAGTAATGAGGCCCCCAGTGAACAAGAATTAAAAGAGCAAGAATGGCCTTTCTTCCTTGTCATGGGAATACTTGCCCTGCTCATAGCTTAAAAACGAGGCTTTAAATTCACTAACAGAAAGCGTGTCTTTCCAAAAACTAACTAGGGTTCAATAATTATTGGCAGTGGTTTCCGTTCATCTCTGACTTCTATTCCCTGTTGAGGAGCCCTTAAACTTTATTAATATTTAAATAAATAATATGAAATAAGAAAAAATGTACAATTACAGTGGATGATTTTTTTTCAATACATAAACAATTTTACAATGCATTAAATAAACAAACACAATTATAAATTTAAGTGTCTGTGCCAGCAAATTTTTGAATGTAATAACTAAATTAAGCTGGAATTACTTCTGCCTGCTTTATTAGAACATACAATACCACTGAACTTCTGGGTATTACACATTTAAACAACAAAGGTTAGAAAGAAAAAAAAATTGTCAGAGGTTTTTTTTAACCGGAACCGAAAACACAAAGCTAGATAGATACAGAACCAAAAGCAAACTTTATTCACTCCCATACTTTGTGTTTCTCATGAAAATGCAACAAAATATCTGTTCCTGGGAGGAAAAAAGGAGAAGATATATGGACAAAATTCACATTTGATGTCAAGGAAAATAAGATGCTTGCTCTCACCAGTAAAAACATGACAAACGTTCAAATTTAATACGTTAGTTAACTGAGTCAACTTTAGATTTAGTCTACTGTAATGACATTTAGGCTAAGAAAACGAGAATCATTTAGATGCCTAAATTATGACTAAAACTAAATGAAAATTTGCTGTCAGACTTAACACTGCTGCCAAATCAGAGCTACCCACTGTAGCGACTACATGGTGAAAATAGCTTACTAAAAAAAGATACTGTGCATTGGTCATAGTACAGTTAGGCGTGTTCACCTCAGGTCAAGTAAGGTAATTCAACTTATGATTTAACAATGAGAATGTAAAGTGATGAGGAGTGTTTTTCTGCACTCATACACTTTTACTTTTTGGCTCTTTTTTGACATGAAATCTTCTTGAAAAGCAGAGTATTCATCATTTAAATGGGATGACATCAACAGTGCATCTGAAAATTAATGAAAGCACAAAATACATTAAGGCATGCCACTTCTTAGGGCTTCTGCAATGCATATAAGTCAGTGGTTGACAAAAAGGTAACATGATGGAAGCTAAGTCTCCAGGTTTGTATTCTTTGCTGTGCTCTGTTCTCTGAAGACATGACGAATTTATATTTCGCTTTGCATTCTATCACTGCTGTGCAGAAGCATTAACAATATAAAAGGTACTACTATGATGATTAGTTTCTCTGTGTGCACTTAAAAAGCCTCTTATGAAGAGTGAAGATGAAGTCAGTTTTCGCCTGACCATACATAAGAAAGAGTTATGCATCCATTGCAAAAAATCAATTACTTATGCTCCAGGCGAATTTTATGTATCAATGGGAGGTGCTCTAAGACTTTCAGCTCATACTCTGCAGTGATTAATTGAAGCAGTTCAGCTGCTGGGGGCTGATTGGTGAGCTGTTTAACTGTCAACAAAAACCTACACATGCACATCACATTTGATATATACGAAGACAGTTATGTGTGTAACCACCTCCTGTACCTTCACATGACATTCAAGATCACTATGGACTACTTCTTTCTTGAGTTTACACAGCCAGCATCTCGCCTCCTCTTAGGCGCTGTAATTCAGGCATCATAAAGTTGATCAGTCAGCTCTCGGTGATTATAACTTCATTCTTCGAGGTACCCTGTCAGAGGCACGGAGGTGCAGCTGCCGCTGTGAGCCACATGATCCCTTTACAGTTGTAATCAGTATAGTCACATTTGTCATTATGTGAAATCCAAGTGAGTGCTGGATTTGTAAAAAAGAAAAATGGAGAGTAGAATTTGAAATTGGAGAGACACTTTTGTATTGTGTATTCTTAATAGGTTCAGATTACATGCACCATTGTGTAAATTACAATGCTAGGAACGCCCCCCAAAAAACAAGAAAAAACCCAACAGCTTTTTATTCAGCTGTCCTAGAAGATTTAAAATGGTAAACCAACTGAATATTTTATTTCAGATAACCAAAAAAGAAATACCAATCCAAAATACTAAAAAGTGTTGAGTGAAAATGGCCAAACTATGCCCTGCTTTTGGACAGTTCATCTGCTTTGGTCCAGCCACAGATGGCATTGGATTTGAATCATAATGAAGGTTTATTATTTGTTGTAACCAGTATCATTACACAAGCTGCATATATTATACTTTTATCCTCCTCACGAACAAATATATATAAATATAAATTTTATATGCTTAAAATTATTTGTACCCATATTGTTTTCCCTAATATCTGGAGAAGGAAAGGTTAATATACAGAAAAGTTTGATGAGCGAAATCATCTTCGAAAAGTGTACAATTTGCGTATTTTACAAAACAAAAGGCATTCTGTATCTCATGGACTATTTACTTATAGGCTCAAAATCATGAGTTGTTAATGATAAAATATATTAACACTAAAAAGTGGAGCTAGGTGAATTCATTTGCTCAAAAAGTTTAAAGATATTTTTTCCTTGAGCAAAAAAGAAATCTTGTGCTTTCCGTGAAATGAGATTGCAGCACTGCCAATTGCCCACTTGCATTTGTGTTGGCCATGGCCTACGGTGCCATTACTCATGCCAGCATCAGTAAACAGAACAGTTGTTGTGTTAAGAAGCATGTGAGTTAATGAGCAGGCTTACCCCAAAGTGTTTTGTAGTGATCTGTGTTATCCTGCACTGCTGTAAGGTGTTTTAAGATGGTGCTCTCCCTCTAGGGGTTACATAGTCCTTTTAGAAAACAAAGTCACCTTTGAATTCTACAGCTTTATGTATCATTATGTCATAAAAATCATTCTGATCCTCATCAGGTTGTAAAATTGTTTAAATATATCGTAGTTAAAGAAAGGGGGCTTTATTTATGACAATTTTGCATTTAATAATTAGTTATTTTTAATCTCTGGTGTGCCTTTTGTCCTGTCTCTGTCCCTTCAACCCCTCCCTGCCTGAGATATCTTCCTGTTAAAAGGGAGTTTTTCCTTCCCATTGTCACTAAGTGCTTGCTCACAGGAGTAAAAAACCTGCCCAAAGCTACCCGATCTTATGCGAAAAAGTGAAGTGGAGTTTTCAGTCAAAGTCTGGCCTTAAATGGGCCATTCCTGCTCAAAAATACCCCAATGCAGGTGAATTAAATCAATTCTGCAAAGACTTTTTTTCACTTAAATAAATAAAATTGTCATTTAAAACCTTATTTTTTTTGTCTAATATTAACACCAGTGCTGATAGTATTCTTCTTGCACTATTAGCACTTACACTGATAAATGTAAGAGGAGCTTACAAATAAATAAAAAGAAACAGATTTTTTCATGCGAGTAATTTAAAATATGATTAGTATGAGTTTGCTAGGGTCCATCACCTTTTGGTTTGTTACCCAAAATGGGGCTGATTCAAAAATCTTTGAGTACTAGTTATTATTCCATTAAGCAAAATTGTAAAAGGGCTACAAGCCTGCACTTTGCTTGGGGCCTAAAAAAAAGAAAAGCATGTGTGTGCATGTCTATTCATATGTGTGTGTGTGTGTGTGTGTGTGTGTGAGCACATTTTTGACCATCTGCCATTATTCTTGGGGTTGGATCTATCACTGTTTATGTCCCAGAACAGATGCGAGCTCAGAAAGTTCACCTCTCAAAAACAAATATTGTGTCTCAAGGAAAGCTGTGTGATGTACTCTTATAAGACTCTTTGCCGCTGCCAGCAAAAGCAACAGTAGAGCACCATATTGAGAAACAAACACAATCCAAACAAACAGACTGGTACTTGATGTAATTATACAAAGGTTGTGGAAGACAAAACTAGAATTACACTCTGATGAACCCATCATATGCACCGGTATGTCTCAAAAATATTTTTTTAAGCACTAGTGACAAATGAGATGTGTATCCAGCCTAAAAAGCTATTGTTTTTAATGCCACTTAAAAATTTTCAGGCAGGAAAACTCAATGTGATTGTGTTGTTTATTTGTCTCTGATTTTAGTTCAACCTATTTTTATGAACCCTGTTAATCAGATGATTAGAAAACTGCATGGCCTCTATTAGCAGCGTAATGGGTTGAGAAGTCCCTGTGATATTAAATGTCTTCTAATAATATAATGTCATGATATTTAAAGTCACTGTTATATGACAACACAGAGAAATATACTTAAGAGATCATCTGCCAAATAGAAAATAAGGGGAAAATTGGAAGCATTTGGATGTGCACACCGCCACAGTGTAATTAGAATCAAGGAATCAATATGTGATTAAAGTGCAAACTTTCAGCTTCAATTTAAGGGGGAACAACAATTTAATATTAACTGTTCATGAATTACACCCAATTTTATACACAGTCTCGTTATCAGTGACTCAAAATGGACTTGCACAGTTTTATGTTATGATACTTTAAAATAAAAAATCCTTTAAGGTTAATGACAGCCTGAAGTCTAGAACCCACAAACATCACCAAATACTACGTTTCTTCCCTGAGATGCTCTGCTAGGTCTTTACTTCAATTTCTGCTTAATTTGGGGTCTCTTTTTCTTAAGTTTTTTATTTAATATCCTTTTTTTTGCCTTGAGAAACTCTTGGGTTGCTTTTGCAGTATGCTTTGGGTCTATATCCATTTTCACTGTGAAGGGCTGTCTGAACAGTTTTGCAGCATTTGACCTAATCTGAGCAGTAGAGGTGGGTCGGATCGATCCAAATATCAATACTACTGACACCAATAATGGTACTAGATCGAAACTAGTGCAATAGGATGGAGACTTTGTTTCTATCCTAGAGTTCAGCAACCCACTGAATTGTGTTTGGAAATGAAAAAAATATACCTCAAACTTACACTTTGAAAAATGTCTGAACCTTTTTGTGCTGAAAGTCACGTCTGTTTTATTTATAGCCTATTGCACATTTAAACAACAGAAGCTGACCCAAAGCACTTTAGTGACAGGCACATTTATATTCCAGGTCTAAAAAAAAAAAAAACAGTTTTAAAATACATGAAAAGTTGAAAGATGTGTTTTGTTGTATTAGGTAATTATTGTGGAAAGTCATGTTAGAGGATAATACACTTTTCTCTTTTCAGCATTGGGGTAGAAGTTAATCTTGGTTTCATCTGTCCAAAGATCTTTTTACAGAACTGTTTATGCTCTTTTAGGTGTTTTCAGGCAAATACTAATCTGACCTTGTTGAACTTGAATGCAACCAGTGGTTTGCATCTCGTTGTAAACAAGCTGTATTTCCATTCATGAAGGCATTTCTTGATTGTAGACCCTGTCAATGCTACGCCTACCTCGTTGAGAGTGTTCTAGACTTGGCTAGATGTGGAGTTGTTTTCCTATTTTGTCATGATGCACTTTAGTTGTCCTCTGTGATCTTTTAAGCTTTTTGATGTTGCTGAACTTGTCAGTGCATTTCTTCTTTTTAAGAAAGTATCAGGTTGCTCCTAAAAATCTTGCACCTCTCTGATGGGTTTTTTCTTGTTTTTTCAGTCTAATGGTGGCCTTTCACACTCACATTAATATTTCTCTGGGCCTCATATGTGAAATTTCACTGAAAAGATATAAAATACGAATTCAAAACTTAGCTAAATAACTTTAGCTATTATTTCTGTTTTTTTGGTTTTTGATTAGTCTTGAAATAATGAGGGTGCAGGCCTCACTTAGCTATAAAAAAAAACTGCTTGTCAAGCAGCTGTCCAATTAATTTTCAGCCTCTGAAAATGGGGAACTAATTTCTAAATGGCAAATGCAAAATTTCTGTAAATTTTTTCATGGCATTTAACAGCTATGTTTGGTACTCAGAAAAAACAAAGTCTTGATCATGAATCTCTGAAGGTTAAAAGCACAAATCAATGATGTTCAAACCTACAAATTCACATTTTCCTTTGTAAACAACTTGTAAAATTAGTCTCACTGTATTAAAAATTTACTTAATGAATATGTGTAATGATTACCTGTTGGGCTTTCACCATCCTGCAATCATGTATGGATAGCTTACAATACTACTGTACATGGCTGTATATATGTCCTACTTTCATAACTGTGGGGATTTGTACTAATTATCAACGAGTGACTCTGAGATGTTACATAATTAATAAGGTAATACTGTGACCTTGCTTAAGGTTACAGATTAATCCCATGAAACACTACTGTTGTGTGCTTAATCAGCATACTGTTGAATGAACCACATTTTATTTCCAAACACTAAAAACGATTAACATAGGGCAACTATGCTTGCTTGATATATATATAAAGAAGGGTAGCAAAAAATACACACATTACAGTGTTTTATGTACAAACTTTCAAAATAGAGGTGCTATTTTTTCAGATAGCAGCTACTCTTATTCGTATATTAAAATATTGCTAGTAAAGTGTCAGAAAAGCTTAATTAAAATTTAATTAGAATAAAAAACGATTCTCAGTTGCTCTCAGCTACTTGTTTTGTTGTCGAATTATATATATTTTTTTAAAATATGATTCACCTGCAGCCTCAATTTATCCAAGCCAAAATATAAGAGGCTATAAGAAGATGGGATGATGATTTGTGACCTTTTCATTTTAATGACCTGTCAGTATTGCCAGACTCACTGCAAAACAAGAATCACCTGAAGACCTTCTAACTGACTGTAAACAGGTTATTTTTAAGCTCACTGGTCTCTCAAGTCAACCATGAGGGCAGCCACAAGGACTTCAGTCATTTCTTGGTGAAATTTATTACTCATGTCCATTCTTTCGGACAGTGTCTATGGGCTATTTTTTTTATTCTTTTTGCCAGAAATTACTCCCCCCCCCTTGTCACTGCATATCCCTTAAAATGGTATAAATTTTGTCAGTTTATGTCCAAAATTGCATGCAGGAGCCCCTGGCATGCCTTGCTCCCACATGTGGTATTTTTAGACTTGAGACCTTTTCTGTAACTTGTGGGCTGGGGTAAAGGTGCTGAAGGGGACAGTTGTGCAGGAAGGGAAATTTGTGGTAGAGCACTGGGAGGTGGCCTCCCTATTCCCATCCTTCTCTCCCTCATTGTAGTTTATTGCAGCCCACATCAGCATTCAAATGACATTAAAATCAATTAATAAAACTATTTTTTCACTGACTAATACTAAATACTAAATGCCTTATTCAAAAGAGACAAACTAAATGTGGTTTACACATTAGACCTAAAAACTTTAAAGTACTTTTGCTTTATTATGTTCTTTATTTCTGCCCTACACTTTTCACAAGAACAGCTCCTCTAAATAGCTTTTATGCAAGTGGTGTCCTGAGCAAAACAATAAATATGTAATCCAAAATTACATTTCCAGCATATCAATTACGTCGATTTTCATAAACAATAAATTAACCATCATACACGAGACCTTAAACGACAAGCACTTTGAGCCATTTCCTTTAGTTTTTAAATTAGCGTAAAGAAATATATGAATTTTACTGATATACTAAAAACAAATTTATCATTTGTTGTGTTTCTGTCATGAATGTGTCAAAAATGACTTGGGTAGAGAAATGTTGTCATTCTTTTTCACATCTTAAAATTTATCAGCTCCAAAGCATCAGCTGGAGCTGTCATATATCCTTCTTCTTTTTTTCTGTAGCTACATGCTCTGATGGCTGCAATGGCACCCAGAGGACCCAATTGAAGGTTTCAATTCAGTAACACTGCTATACATCCCCAGTGGTGGATGAGACATGATCAATATATACAGATGGAAAGTGGCAAGAGTGGTGGCTAGTCAAACGATCCAAACTTTGTTTATTGTGGACTGAGAATGACAGCAGGCTTACCAACTAGCGCTGTTTTTCTAGTTTTATTTTTTTTTTTAAATAGCATGTTTGTGCTTATTTAAGCACACCTTTAAAGACTAGTGTTCGTGTTGGGCCATAAACCAGCGTATTGGACAAGCGATTGCAATTGCTATTCATTCAGTGTAGAACTGAATGTTGTACCAAATTTTGTCGCAATTCATCCAATAGTTTTTTGGTGTATTCTCTAAGCAAAGAAGCTTAACCTCATGCTGGAGCTGGAGGAAATGCCGGTTCTCGCAGTGCTGACCACAGAGTGGTAGTGGAAAGACTCCTTATCAAAGGAGGATTTCTAAATTTATGTTGTCTCCAAACTAAATGCAGAACTTCATTTATAATTGATCAATTTATCTGACTCTTTAAAACTGTGACCCATCACATCGCAGTCATCATGACTTTTGTCTATGACTCACCTCTGTGATGGATGCCAGTCTAAAATGTCACAATGCGACAAAACAAAACACACCTTCAGTAACAGCAGACAAGCCATCTTATATTATGGCCAGCGGTGTTGGGTGTAACATTTTACATTTACTTTAAATACACATGCTACATTTTTCAGTAATGTAACACGTCACTGTACTACATCTAGTAACAACATTACAGATACAATTCTATTGTTATATCTATTATATGGACGGTGGGTGAACAGAGAGAAAAGAACATCAAACATGTTTTCTTCCACACTTGCACTACAGTTGATTTCTGTTCATTTCAGCTGATTTCAGTTCATGTAAAAATGGTGGAATGGTCTACAGCAGAGATATGGACAATACTTTTATTGAACAAAAAGTCAGGAGTGCGTCCAGGTCACAAACATCAGCATTATACTGCTAACACAACTGCGGCTCTTTGCAAATATGTCCACAGAGAGCGTGCTAACACATGCTGTGTTCATACATAACTATTTCACAAAGACTGCACATGTGCGCTCATTAGGTTAGGGATTTGTATTGGTGTGTGGGACAGATTAGCCTAAGGTTTATTTTGTTAACTGGTAGTTATGAGGCAATTCGTTTATGTAATGGATAATGTATTATGGTGAGTAATTAAGCATCATACTGGATTACTTTTAAGAAAAACAACAAGTAATGTGTAATACAATACTTTAACACGACCTTAACACTGGTGGCCAAATGTTTAGTAAAAGCCAAAAGCAGCAGAAAACCTCATATAAACAACTGTGATTGAATTGTGTGTGCGCCTCGAAAGGAAACAACTTATTAGCCAAAAATAGTTCCACTTTCAAAGAAAAGAAGAGCGTTGATGGAAAAAAAAATTGTCTGCAATAAATTAAGCACAGGGCACATCTGCATGTAGGAAATTACAGTCTGGTTTTCAATAATAATCCCAAGAACTGAGAAAATGTGAAAAACACATTTTACCTAATTTTAGCCGTTTTCATTGCAAATGGAAAAAGCGAGCTTCAATCACTCAGTACAAACTTGGCTGTGTTACAATTTTGTGCCAGTTGATCAGAGAGATTTTGAAATATTTCATTTGATAGAGTAAAACTCTGACTTAGGCCACTACTGTAGCTAAAAATAAACTCCAGTGATGAACGATCTTAAGCAGGTAAAGTATGATTTTTTTAGTCTTCACTGACCTTCACTAACCTTTTACGTTGCATTAGATAACTCCCCCAGGTAGCGTGAATCATCATGTCCCCAGCCTTCGCACACCCAGGAAGTGATGTCATACCAATAAAAGGCACTCTTATTACTTGTATTAATCTTTCAATGCTATTAGACAAGCTAATGTATAATTGATGCAGCCTCACTGAGGTGTTGAACATGTTCTCATTCCACATGACTGGCAAAATGGAACCTGCTTCTTTCTTACACCCGCAGATCAGACACATTCAGAACAGATTAAATCACTTTTTCTCCTTTTCAACTCAAATCAGGTCCATCCAGCTTAGACATGACATGAGAAATGTGCTCTTACCTGCTGACCTTGACTCACTCCTGACCTATCAGTCTGGTTGTTTTAGAGTCAGTTTGTATGCATCTGTTCAGAGTAAGAATAAGTACGGTATAACTATAAGAATAAACACAGTTGCTGTATGTCAGGAGACATTTTAAACATGAATATTTTATTCTTTAAGATCTGATGTGTGAGTTCAACGTTGCCTTAAGTCTTTCAATAATTACTTAAAAAAATATGTTTGCTGCTAGAAAGCAGGAGCCTTAACCACTTAAATATCAAAGTAATATCCAAGTAATAACTTGCAGTGAGAGTATTACACCGAGATTTATGTAATTAGCTATTACAGGTCCAGACTGGGGGTAATAATGTATCCCTGTGAGGCAAAACCAATTAGCAATAGTACAGTAATATATTGATAACACAATCAGAACTTGCTAACAATAAAATAGTAATACTGATTGATGCTTTGCCGTGTTAGGATAGGATTACCCTATTATAATTGTGGAAATAATGCTACCTCATGTCCCCACTCTTCCTCTTTTGAACTTAACTATTTATTTAATGATGTTGCTTTTTACTTGGAAGTGTGTGGTAGTTTCTGTGAAATAACCAGGAATCGGGGCTACAAAATGAAAAACCGCCAGTGTTGATTAAATTCCATGTTAATAACCAACTCAAGAAAATTTCATGGGAAATTTATTTGTGTAAAAACCAGAAATCCTGCAAAATGCTAAACTACAGTTTCTATTAAATGTCATCGTAATCTTCCCTACAGTTAAAAAGGACCAGAAAATGTCTGTGTTCGCTAAACAATGTCATAGTTCACAGAAGGTTTTATTGATGAGCAAATACAAGATGCTGTGGCTCTGCAAACACCCTCTAATTACACCATAAGACCTATGCAGGGAAACAAAATAAAAATAAATGGCGTACTTTAACATCCTGCCCATATGGCGGTGCAGCTTAGGTAAATAAACCATTTTTTGTCCAATTTGATTTATAAAAAGTCTCTTTTAAAACGTTTTTTTAGCTTATAAATATGTTACATATTGTGGCATTGCACATGGCCTTCCAAACAGCATATGTTCGTTCCTGTGGAGCATCCACAGAAGCATTCCCTTTGGCCTTGCCTTTATTATTTCTGTCTCTTAAAGTCTATTTGTCTAAGTGACCCACACACACTGAATTATTCAATGACTATAGAAACACAGCTGACCTGCACTGCTGTATTGTTTGCCTCCAGTTCCAAAAACATGAATGCCCTATAATGAACATCTGTCATTTACCAGAATTTACCTGCTCTGAAGTCAGTCTCTCTGTCTCCAGCTCTTGCCTGCTGCTCGTTCCACCCCAAATATTGCATGTTTGAAGTGTAGAGTTTATACGAGAACTTAAGTTCTTGTCTTTGTTGAACTCAGGGCATGTGCTCCCGCGTGGTCCCATATGCATAGAGAATATGAACAAAGCTTAATTTGCATAGGCACACCAGAATGAACCCCAAAGTCATTTCATTTCCTTTCTCTCTGCCTATAAAATATAACTCTAAAACGCCACATTATGGGATTTAGTGTTAGGTTAAGAGACTGTTGTGCTATGTATCGGTCAGCAAAAAAACTCAGAGGAAGCTGAAAAGAAAGAGAAAGAGAGAGAAGAAAAAATACAGACAGTGGAATAGTATAAAAGTGAGACACAGGGGGGAGAGTCCAGAGAGAATGGGAGACAGTTTGAAGAGGCAAATATCCACAGTTGCTAGCAGGAGGTGGGAGGATAAACAACAAAGAGAATCTTTCCCTGGCAGCCATGGGAGAGAGCAAAAGTAAAAAGAAAAAAGAGAGAAATAGAGGCAAGGATCCAGCTGAGTGTTTAAGTAGGGAAGAGAAGCCGGAAGCACAGGGAGAAATAAATATGCTATTCCTTGTATCACTGTGTCGCGCTTCACCCCGTCTTTTCTCCGCTGTGTGGGTGTGAGCGGAGGCAAAGGAAGAGAGATGGAGAGGTTGCCCATGGTGTGCAGATGGGGGGTGGTCAGGGGAAATTTGTGTCACTGTGTGATGAGCCAGTGAGCCTGCTGACAAATAATAGCATTATTTTCACAGACAACGCATTGTATCATTTAGATATTGATGTATATGTATATTTGTAACAGTATGTTCCTCCAAGATGTGCGTTTGTAGTTGTTTGTGCATTTCTTTGATATCTCAAAAAAAAAAAAAAGCGCACCACTGGGTTCAGAATGAAATGCTTTATCTGCATTGACAATCCACTTATGTAAAAAAGGGGAATGAAAAGCTCTTTTCATGTTGACTGCTCAAACACTTAAATTCAGATTAGAACTGGCAAAAGACAGACATGAAAATAATTAATATCCCAGTTCCTAAATTATGACATTCGTTTGAGCCTTTTTTTTCTCACTTGAATGCCATTTTAATGTAATATGGCATTTAATCATGACAAATTATGCTGATGAATTCCTTGCAGATCCCCTATCCAGCTCAATTTCCCCATTAAATCCATCCATAGAAATGTGCTTCTCAGTTTAAAAAAATGTAAATTAAAAAAAATGAAAGAATCACATAAAATAATAAGAACTTACTTTTTATTCAGTTGACTTGCTGACTTTAGGGATTTTATTGATTTTTGCAAATTTCCTGCATATTCTCCCAAATATATTCATCTTATCAAATAACACACACATGCCCAACATTATTCATATATTCAGTTTTTCACATTTCTCACCCACATGCAAAGACATTTGCTCACCCACAACTTTTGCAATTATATGCTCTAACAAGAGTAATCAACTTAAATTGAGGCTAACAGGCTTTTTGCCGAATTATTGCTCATCATTGTGTCACAGACTTACAGCTGGAGAGATGAGACTGACATTTTGTTAAAATAAAAAAGTCACATATATCATTTGCATCTTGTAACGCTTTATATATTTTTTTCAGTTTCTGTCTCAAGTGATTTATGGCACAGAGCTAGATTGTGAGTGTGAGGTTTTTTTTTTTTTATATGAGAAATGCACAAAAATTCTGAATCTACATATAGAAGTTGAAAATCTGTGGCTCTCATGGGTGAATGAACAAAAAACAAGTGCCAAAAACTTCACGCAGCGCAACACAAAAACTGCATTAACCTATAATCTATGGGAAAAGGGCAAGAATGTGTTGCTAGCAGAAATGTGAGCACATATAAAAGTAAGACAGTAAACAAAAAAAGTCAAGTTTCCAGAAAAAAAGAAAAAAAGAAAAGAGAGGAAATTTTGGAATATGGAGCAAATGTCCTTCTCATAATTTAGTAGCACTCATTACAAGTTATTAGCTCTATTCTATATTAAAGAACTTTGGTCATTATTTTTGGCTACTGCCTTTATTGAGCTGCATTTTGTGAGATCTACTGCTAAATCCCTGAACAGGGCTGGAAATACATTTGCTCTACAGAACCACAGTTTGGAGATTTTCCATTATTATGAATGTGCATTTTAGCAAATCCACAGTAATGCAAATACTGTTGAATGTGGAGACAGCACAATGCACGCTGCCATTTACTCAGTGGGGGATATTATTCTTTGCTAACGCTACAAATAACAGATCATATGGAGAATAAGTGCCAATAACAGCAGGTCACATTTTTCCACTAAGTGGGTTTTCATGCTAATTTTTATTAGTGTGTGGGTGAATTCCTTACCTAAGTCAATGCGCACAACCTCTGCCTTACTATCTTTCTAGACAGAGTTTAATAACCTCAGAGACTCTCTGTCTCACTGTGGGTGGCTGCAAAGATGTTTATACCTGTGTTAATATTAGGTAAAAAAAAACCCCAAACTCCATAACTGCATGGGAGTCCACACACACTTACATGTGTGCACAGATGCATACCCACTGCTTCTCGACATCACCTTGGTTCGTCTCCGAGGATTAATGAGGTGTGCTTATCAGCCCGCACTCTGTATGCCAGAGCCTCGGCTTTCCCTAATCAGGCTGCATGTGTGTTTTCGCTGCAGTCAAGCTGTGGAATACTGATCTGGTCACATTACCACAATGTATCTATAAATACACACGGCTTCTCTTTCTAGCACTGATCTGTTAATGTTTATTTATTTATGTATTATTTTATCATTGTTGGTTTTTAGGCATAGCCCTAAATGTTATCTGCAGGGGCAAATGGTTGTTGACACCATTTTGCCCCTGCAGCTTTATCTAATACCAGCATTAACAAGCACAGATTGTGGAGCTAATTAAAAATAATCAGCTGCGTGTAATTTTCATATCATGCCCATATAAGCTGTAAAGCCTCAACATACATTTACCTAAACATACTCTAATGGCAAAGATGAAGATCACCAGCAGTAGCTCTGACCTATCAAGCAAATGTTGAACGACTGTTAATCAAAATGTTTGTAGTGAAAAATGCTTATGTCCTCTCTGAAAATAAAGATTTATTGGATGACCACCTGTGGAGGTGGTCGTCTAGGGAACAGACTCCATTTCTATTGGAGCATAGCCAATCCCACCCCTCCCATGTCCTAACTCTACTTTTTATTAACACTTGATTTAATTTGTTTGTGACTCAATAAAAGACAGTGTACCTGTACCTGCTGACCTTGATCACTGTCAAATAACACGTCTGCACTCAAGGCAGTGATGAGGCATTTTGACTGTGCTGCATTTCAGCCATTCATTTGATTATTTACATCTCTGAGATGTCAAAATGTCTGCTTTGAATGGTGAAGTGCTTTGATGACGTAAGACACTTTGTGTGATTTTTTTAGACACTTGTTATACAGAAATAAAAAGCCTTAGAAAAATCGTGGATTTGCAGTCATAGTCTGGCCACGACCTTGAATACATCCTTCAAAAACCTCTGGCTTCTGTCTCACTTTGTTCTGTCATTCATAGTTGCTGTGATAAGTCGGCTCTCTACTTGCAGTCCAGTTATTCATTAGCAGTCTCATTTGGATATGTCCTTTAGTTTTATGGGTTTGTTAGGTGAAAATAGCTGCCTCCAGATAGTCTTTGTTCACAGCTATGACTCCATTAGGTGAAGTAAAGAACAGATTTGAACAAATCTTTCATCTAGTGACCTCCAAATTACTTAAACAGCTCTTGGCTGTAAGCCTCAGTGGGATAGGAGATATTCACGTTCTACCAGTCTACTGAAGATGTTATGTCATGATTATATTTCAAGTGTATTTCAAACCCATGCCTTGACACATTGGTCACCGTTTTTGTGCTGATGTTCATGCCGGTAGAGGTTTGGACTTTTGCAGTTATTGAACAGAGGGTTGGTGACTTTTATGCACCTGAGCACCTAATGAACCTGCTGTAGCTTCAGATCTATAAGTGTCCCTAGAATCAGATCCGACTGTTGTGGTCGCCGTCCGTTAATGTGGTCCCGTTCCTTGGAACAAGCTGGCTGCTGACTTCAGATCAATTACATCTGTTTAGACATAAAACAAAATGCTGAAAATCTTTTTCTTCACACAGGCTTACACTTAATGACTGTGTTATTTCATTTTGTTTAATGTTTTATTTTTCCTATTTCACCATCTTAAGGCATTGTAAACCTGCACAGGTGTTTTTTAAGGACACTGAGTTTACATATGATGAAATGTGCTATGTAAATAAAATTGTCTCTTTTCAGAATTGATTAAATAAATTTCTAAATTAATCTGAACACAAGGCCCTTTTTCTCATGTACAGTTAAATTTAAAAATCTAATTACCAGCCTCATCATCTATGTTAAATGACTATAATTTGGTTAATTAAATCATATGCTATTATCCTTGCAGTTAATACAGTGTTATTAATTAAACAATAACAAAATTGGACTAATTTTAACAGTTTTTTTTTCTTTTTAATGCTGAATGAATTAACACCAATAAACGACTACATGAGCTGTAAATAGAATGGAAGATGACGCAAGTTATTATTTCTTAAATTGAGCAAACCCCTAAAAACCCAGATGTAACCAAAATAATATCATGTTCCAATTCTGTCTGTTTTTGAAAGAAAAAGAAATTACTCATGTTTATTTTCAGTGTGAACGTTACAGACTCATGCCAAGAGGCATCACAGAGCACATGAAAGAGAGTCTTATTAATTGTGTATTTCACTGAGTTTAGTATTGCATCACATAACTGCACCATATGTAACAGATATTCTATTTCAATCTAACGGACAGGCATTGTCAAACATGTCTGACAACATTATTAAGAACTTTTTTTTTTTTTATCAACTTTTACTTGTTGAATGAATTTTAAACATTCAAAAATGTAATAATGAGAAATATACTGTACATGACATGAAAAGAAATGTCTGGCTAAGAGAGTAGTCTGTTGTCTAACTGGGATATTATAATTGTATGTGGAAATTTTAATTAGAAATCCAATTTTTATATATTTGATTTGGTTTTAATCGTTTTTTTCTTCATAAACTGTCCTTCTGTTGATCTGTTTTTTCCCCCTAGATACCTAATGTCATTATTGTTATTATTATCCAATATATTACCTTATATTCAGACTAGCTAGTATTACTTTCAGTCCATGTGAACATTTAAAATAGGTCTGTATGAGTTTGAATAGATGCAACTCATCTCTCAAAAATTGGATGGATCTTTTACCTCCCGAATATAAAAAAAAAGACTACCCAGAATGCAAGAGCAACAAAGTTGAAATGTCAGATTAGGCTGAATCATCCAGTTCAATGACTGATGATAATGAAAAATCTTTACCAAAGCGTATGACCACAAGCAAACAGCCGGCCTTGTGTACATTAAGTGAAAAACAAATGCTGGCAGTGATTTTTCTTGACATTTAACAGTAGGTTGACAGTGATTCTATGGAAGTATACAGTCAGTTATTTAGTTTGGAAAGTACACACACACACACACACACACACACACACACACACTGAAGAGATATACCCAGAGAATAAACGGCCTGTTCTTTATTATATGCTACTTTTTGAAATACTTGTATACACATAGGTCAGGGGTGTCCAACTCGAGACCTCGAGGGCCGGTGTCCTGCAGGTTTTAGATCTCACCCTGAGTCAACACACCTGAATCAAATGATTAGTTCATTACCAGGCCTCTGGAGAACTTCAAGATATGTTGAGGAGGTAATTAAGCAATTTAAATCAGCTGTGTTGGATCAAGGACACTGGCCCTTGAGGCCTGGAGTTGGACACCGCTGACGTAGCTGGTTCATAGTTTAGCAGGTTTTGAATCACGCAATCAAAATCGTGCACTACACATGAAAACAAAACTTTTATCGTTGTGGCCCGATGGGGGTGTGGTTCTCTCCTCCTGTGTGTATCTTTTATGTCAAATTGTGTTTTATATCAAAGAAGCTCACTTTACTAATGAAGCTATTAGAAGATGCACAAACAAGACCGCGTGTCTTAGTGAATATTCCAAATATATTCCTTTGAATGTCTACTCATCTCCAGACTTGTTAAATCCCAGCTGTATTACTTTAATGTGGTTTCTAGCAGCAATTTGGCAATTAAGATGAAAATCTAAGGATACATCTACTCACTTTAAAATGGACTTTTCTTACATTACACTGACACGGCAGAAATAGTGCATTGTTAAACATATTCCAATTCCAATTACATCCCTTGAAGCAAGTGCCGCAGCACAAACTGTTTAGGTCAGAGACGAGAATAAGAGGCTTCCTGAACTCCTAGTGATTTGTTATGAGCTTAATACTCATTCCACAGAGTGAGGCATTAAAAGAGGGGCTTTTGCACTGTCCCACATCAACTGCCCTACTTGATGGGGATACAGATAGGGGCTGGGGAGGGATTAAACTGAATAGATGAGGGGCTGCTGGTAACTCTTGAGAAACCCATGCCTTGCATTTTATTGCATGTTGGACTGATACAATGTAATACACTGAAAATAAAGCAACAGATTTGAAAGAATATGTGACTGAGTGTAAGAAACCTGCTGTTCAGACTGCACAAAATCTCCCTGAACCAAGTTGATTTCTGTCCAAACCACAATGCCCCCAGAAATCTAAATCTGAGCAAATGAAGAACTTCGTCTGTTTTTGGCCAGCTGTTTCCTGCAAAGCAATATTGTGTATAAATATCCTCTTCATATTAACATTTCATAAGGTCTAAAATGTGAAAGTCTTTTAGGGGTTAGGGGTATTCCATCCTGCTGTTCAATGAAAAATATGCAAATAAATAAATTATCCTTCTTAGGTTTGGCTATGAGCAGAAGTATGTTTCAGTCTGCTGTCTTCTGATGATGAGTGCACAAAATAAAAGCAGCTAAAATACATTTTGATTTCCTGCTTGTGCAGCAATATAAGTGTGTAAAATAAAACTTGCCCCCAAACCTAATTACTGTATTCTGTGCAGATGTGTCAGTGTGTCTAAGTTCACATCAGAGTTTTCAAATCTTGTTAATGATTCAGCAAATATTTTCAGTTGTTAGAGATTCAGTGACCGTAAGGATTTTGTCTAAAGAAAATGACTTTGTGTTCTAGAGAATAATTAACACTTTATGAATGGGAGTTTCTGGCAACCATTAATAGGATGCATGCACAAAACATTGGAGGATATAATTTAGTGCACCTTGTTAATTTAATGCACCCTGTAAGACAGGTGATACACAGTCTTTGCTGCTTCATTTTTATTAAAGCAGTTTGTTGAGTTACTGGCAAAATCATGGAAAAGCACGATGCAATTACATGTGCTAACCTGCAATAAAGGAAATTATTTGTTTTAAATTAAAAGTTTGCATTTACTTTAAGTTTTAAGGCTTTGTGTTTATATTTTTTATATATATGAATTTCCATCAAGCATTGACCACACCATTTATATCACATGTATATACAAAAATGTTGGAAAAAGAAAATCGCCCTTTAAGCAACACCAGAAATTACAGGCAGAGGAAAGCCAAGTAAAGATTAAATAGATGGTATTTGGAGAACTTTTATTTAATTGTTTAGAGCTTTGTGGTGTCAGAAGTGCAGTTTGTTTCATACATGCCTGATTGATGCTTTTAAGTTGACATATGCACACAAGTTAACAGAAATAATCCAACATTTCTAGTAAAAAATAAACCATTTTGACTCTTTAAGGTTTTTTTATTTCTTTTTTCAGTTAAAATAATCAAAATGAATCAAATTAAAATTAATTATGAAACTTCATTTTTATGCCATTTAAATAGATTTTTTGTCATTTCTTATTATTACACATAACATAATTTATGGATATCTATGGTATGGATTTCTTTGCATGTGGGGATTGGATGGGTTGCTACCAATTTGAGTTTGGTGATGTGTACAATACTTATTTTACAGACTGTGTACTTCTCTAGGAGATTTAAGGGTTCACTTTGTTTTCCATTTGTTTTTATGACAAGTCAATATTTGTCATCATTTGCAGGTTGTTAATGCTGCCATGTTAATGCACTGGGCACACTGGATACCAAACTTAAAGCTATTGGTCAAAACACAATCTTTTTCGATAATGCAGTTTTGGTGCAAGTGATCTGTGGGGGTTTCTTTATATAGCAATACATCTGAGCTATGCAGATCTGCATATTTTTATGCAACTGTAATAGAAAGCAGCTCTGCTGAGTTTATGTGTTAACAAATTCTCATAACTAATAAGCAAAAACTACTTTTGGCTCCTGCCTTATTCACAAGGGGTCACCATAGAAGGCAGCTCTGCATGATTTGATTTGGCAGATGCCCTTTCGAATGCAACACCCAAGGAATTTGCATTTCCTCTCACGATCAAACTGGGGAGCTTTTGCTTGTTAGGTGACTGTGTAAACCACTACACTATGGAGCGATCTCCTATAAAAATATAGGAGATAACTGACTGCCAGAAAACTTTGAAGCAAGGCTGTAAGGAGTCCACATTCAGATAAGGTGGGTTAAGGTACTGGGTCTCCATCCCAAAACTTGGCCACTTTTGCCCTTTGTTTCTGGTAAGGGTGGGCTGGGAAATGACATAACCAAATAAGAAAATATGAAGTAATTAATTAAGCATTTTTAAATATCAAAATGTAACACTAGTGCTCCTCTCTGACTCACAAAAGCAGACACAATCGCCTTTAATTTAAGGAACTTTAAACTGTCACGGTAACTTGACACTAATTAAGACACATGAGTTTTAAACATGAGAACATGTGTAAAATACTGTTGGTTTTTTTTGGTTTTCTGGTCAAATTTTAATGAGATGTGATGAAAAATGGGGCATACTGGGGCAGTCAGATTGTGCATGCTTAGAAAGCTTAATTGCCCATCTTCCTTCTACCACCTCTAAGTGTGAAGTTGGATGTGTTAATGTGCAGGATAAGTGCCTTCTGCTCTCTTATTCATTCTAGCATTGTTCATTTAATTTCAGGAGGCAGCTGACAGCCAATTATCTGCTCAGTGGTGAAGACAATACATTGGACTTCAGCCTAGTAATAGTAAAAGCAGAAAAGTGACCTTCTGGTCACTTTTCTGCTTCACTCTTATCTGAAAAGTAAAGGTCATAAACACTAAAATTAGATTTCAAATCCAAATCCAGCTCTTAATAAGAAAATACTGGACACAATGTCTTAAAATAGGTTCTTGAAAGGCTATGTGGAGAACATTCATTGTTTGGCTTCTGTGTTTAAACAGATGGCCTCACCTGCTTTAAAGTAGCTGGAAGTTATGAATTTCACAGAATCTAAACAGCCTTTCTGTAAGCGATTGCTACAGTTTATTCCATGTCCAGCTCCAAGCTGTTGGCAGCACAACATGAATGCTCCTCTTTTTTTCTAGGCAATGGAAAGTTTGTCATTAGAGACCAACTGCACTGGTATCCTGTGGCAGAAAGTTTGAAGACCATGTGTTTGTAGTTCAGTGATGTATTGGCCATTTCATGACAAATCCCAGAGGGCTACTGCAATCGGTGGATCTGTCTCTCTATCAGCTCTCTTTATCAGTGTTCACATGAGAGTGGGCTACGAGTGAGTTCATATATAATCTAACAACCCTAAAGACTTGAAGTTATTGGCAAACAGTAGTAAACAAGAATGGACCAGCCCTTACAGGAAAAGTAGTAAGAAGAAAGGAAGAGACCGGGCCCTCAAACTCATAGTATCAGCTACACACTGCAGATGTTTCTACAGCTTTTTTTCTGTAGGCAACCTAGTCTGATAGACCAAAACTAAGTGTTTTTATTTTTTGATTAAGCAAAATGATTCTGAATATTTGTTGGTATTATCAGGAAGAATACATTTGCTTTTATTTGTGCAGAAGCAGGAGAGGTTTGTCCATATTTGTTATATAAGGTTAAAGAGAGAGAGAAAGAGTAGGGCACACACAGATAAGCAGAGTTTGGCATTAAATAGAAGTGAACTTATATTGTGGCACAATATGAATAAAATCCTGTCTCAATTAGGCTGACATTTAGGGCTCATGCTAAAAAGATAAATTGCAATATTTGCCACCGAGATAAAAAAAAATGTCAATCTAGGCATCCAAGCAGTCTGTAGTTCATTAGAGTTTGCATCTGTTAACAGGAGATGACTTTAGGAACTTAGTCAAAGGTGCTACCTTTCAAACTTATTTAAACTTTTTTGCTACCTCCTTCTTTAGTGTGCCCCCTGTTCACCATCCTTATCTTTCATTTCTGTGGCTGTAGGGCTCACAGCAGCGTGAAAGGGGAGTCTTGGCTTATAAACATGATAGACAGCAAAGATGCTTCAAACACAAGCCTGCATTCTGCCTGTGTGTCTGTGTATATGTTTGTGTGTGTGTGCGTGTGTGGCATTCAATGAATACCAAATTGCATCTGAATATACAGCTCACAATATTGTCAGTACCTAAACCCTGAATTTAAAAGAATATTTACTTCATTGAGAAAGATAAGTAAAAGAAAAAAAAAAAATCTTGGACCATATTGCTACCTCTAGGTGGATATCTTACCCTGGGCTTTGTTGTTTCTAGTCTGCTGCATCTCATTGCACTTCCTCCGCTTAGTTTGAGAAATTGGGTGTTAACCACCCCAGCTTGAAGACCCAAACATTTATCCATGGCAGTTCCACAGGCGAGATTATGAATTAGTCAGGGAGCTCAGAGAAAAACAACAACGTAATTAGGGAACTCCATCACCACACTGTTGATATTGTAAAGAATTTGTATCCTTCAGTGTCTCCCCCTCCAAGATACATATTCTTTTCACATATTTTGGCAAGCCAACACAGAGCTTAAAGAAGACTGCAAGAGCTCCTCAACTGTATCAAAAACTAAATTTAATTTAAAATAACTGCATTAATATGGCTTCAATTTGTAACAACAAATATATTTACATCCTAAGATAAAACTGTATATAGTTATAGAGAGAGTTAGTTCTCTTAGAAATATTTGGTGACAGTGAAAGAAAATAAAAAGCAAAGAAAAATGAAAAGATATATACATATATATATATATATATATATACACACACACAGTATAACATATGTCTCGATATTTAAAATGTATAAATATTTTATGGTAATTTCACATTTTTCTTGCCATTTTTTGGTTTCATAAACCTGATGAAAGGATCGTGTGTCGCCAATTTCGTATTACACTTCTATTAAATGTCAGATTTACCTTAAATGGCACTTCTGTCTGAGATGACTCATTTTAAACATTGTCATTACCACTGAATGTAGTTTATCATCTCCATATATATTGCCTCTAGGTGTTCTCCACTTTTTATTCAGTGCAGGTCTCTCCTCACTGCTGAAAGGAAGTAATGGTTTAAATGTTTCTACTTTAACACAAAAACACCAATGCATTCAACTCAAAACTGTGACACCTAAATTAAAGATAGGCTTTATGTTTGCTAAAGCTGGCTTCTTATCTTTGGTTTAACATTTAAACCACTTTTGGTTGCTGTTGCTGTTTGGCTGCTGTTTTTCTTTTCTTCTTCTTCTTCTTTTTTTTTTTTAAGTAAGCAGCAAAATTACCTTTGGAGAAGACAAGTTTGAATTGAAATGCACAACAAATCGTACAACATTGAGACCATGCCAATTACTGTTGATGATTTTACATATACTTCTTTTGATGACTGCCAGAGGCCTCTTACATAATCTGTGTAGCTCTATTTACCAGTGAATGCAAGAGATGATAACAGCCAGCTGAGCTGACTACAAGGCAAAAGGCAGCACCTGCTCGTGATATGTCTGGGACTTTTAACAACTAATGAAGTCCATTCAACGGGTTAATAACATCTATGTTGAGACTTGGCTGTACTAACTGCATTTAATGTCCCCTGAAGCTATAACTTAACAGACACAGGGAGCACTCTCCAGTTTGCTCAATTTGCTGTAATTCTGCTCCCTCAGATCCAACCAACACTACCTCAGGTGACTCACTTTATCAATTTTTCAGATGTTACACAGCTCCCTCTGGCTTTCTGCAACTGAGGGAAAATAATAATCTTGATTACAGGAAAATGTCTTTAAAAAAACAACACGATGCTGTTCTACATGTTGAGATAACGAGCCTGCTGTTTTTCTTTAATAATGTCTATCCTCCATCATACATGTATACACATTTACAGCCATACGTCTCACTTCCTGTTAAAAATTTAACACTGCATAGTGAATATATCTGATCTGCTTAGGCCCACCCAGCAACTTGAAAATTTTAATGAGACTGGCACATGCCCATATATTATCTGGTATAGACCATAGTGTTCAAGTGTTTTTTGGCTATAAACTAAATCTTAATTTTGTGAAAACAAAATGATGCGTTGCTTTTTGTCCAGCTGTAAAAAGTGAATTTCTCTAGTGTGGGATTAAATAAAGTCTATGTCTTTTATGTGTTAGAAATACATACATGTTACAAATGGGTCATTTTAGCCCATTGGTATATGCGGTTGTCTTTCCGATATTGCTGTCTGCTGGGATAGCTACATCCATCACAACTGGGGTCTTCTGCTCCTGGTCATCCACCACAAAAGCAGCCAGCAGCTGCTCATCTGTCTGTCTCAGCTTGCGTCTTACATCATGCTGTTATGTGGCTGATAGTCTCCTGGGCACCTTTGCATAGTCCCCAACATGGGTACTCTTGGCTGTGGTAGACTCCTACCTTTATGGATATGGTGCTTAGGCCATTGATTTCTTTATATCGGCCTCTTCCTCTATCTGTTGATGGTACATCCCATGGCCAGTCTTAGATGTCCACGGTAGTTCCTCTTCCTGGTCCGCATCACCATTTATCATTGGCTGCCTGAGGCATTCTTGGAGATGTTAATCTCAGGGGCCCCATCTTCCAGATGTATTTGCAGGTGCTCTCTTTCATCCTGGATTGTGACTCTGACCCCCACTAATCCTCACCCTCCCCATTTCCATTGCTCATAGAGCCTCGGGGTGCTGGATGTCAGGTGGAGATCTCCATGCATTGAGAGGAGTTTTTGTGTCTCGACATCAGTGGCATCCATCTGTTCCCATGGCCAGATTATTATTCCAGAAGGGTAGCAGATGACTGATATGTGCATGTATTTATGGCTTGGATCTTATTCATACCATTCTTGCCTTCTACAGGTATTTGGCTGTGGCTGACCTTTGTGCACCTTTATTATACTTTCTTTTGGCCTGTGGGATACCCAGGTACAGGTAGCTGCCCTTTATATCTGCTATTCTGCTTTCTGGCACATCCATCTTTGTACCCCTTGTATAGAGGTGGTCAATTGGCAAATGTGGCCTGCCATCAGAGGTCAGTTTCTCTGGTCTGCTGGCTCACCAATAGCCCTGGTGAGGCTCATGACAGCCGGGATCCTTTCCACTGGTGCACCATGCTGCAGTAACTGTCCCACTTGCTACCTCTACTGAGAATATGGCTTTGGTCCATTCTAACATTAATTATAATATTAAAGAGCAACTGGAAAAGTTAAAGCCATCAATGGCTCTCGGATGAGCTGTGTGAAAAGTGATAAATTTGGTTGCAGCTTAAGAATGAAGAAGTTTAAAAATGAAAAAAATAAAAATAAAAAATCTGGACTGTATGGAGAGGTTCTTACTCATCTCTATTTGAGGGTACAATGTGCTGCCCAATTACTTTAGAAATGGGAGGTTTTTCTGATGGGCTACATTTGAAGGCAGAATGAAAAGTCAGAGAGAAGGGGGGGGTATCACACATTTTTACCACATTTCAGGAAGACACTTTCATGCTTGAGTGTTCTCATGTTAACTACCACAATGGTGTTTTTGTTTTTTTAACCTCCGCACAGCTGGCCGATCTCAAGAAGTGGGTGTGAATGAAGTCATTCAGTTAAAGCTACAAACCTTATCTGTGACAAAGCTGTGTGATCATACCATATTTATTTTATTCTTTTTTCAAAAACTCTCCACTGCTAGCACAACAATCAGATAGGATGCAAAGTTAAATTTTTCCATAACTCTTTTTGCTTATTTACCTTACATTACTGTCATCATCAAATAAACACAGTGCAGTGTGAAATTGGTTCATATTCATGAAGTGAACATATTAATTATTGTCTCTGTATCCAAAACTCCTGAATGGATTTATATGTTGTCCTTTGCTCTAATGAGAAATGTCCCTCTCATCCCTGGCTGATGGACTTTTAATGTAAGCCGTAAGACCTACTGTAGTGGCAGGCCAGCCTTATCCTTTACCATCCATGATGCCCGTGGAGCTGTCTGAGCAGACAGCCTACCAGCATCATTCATGACTGGAGCAGTCAGAGGGGATACTTGGATTTGGTCTGCAGCATTCAGACATGCTCAGCAATCATTCATGTTCCACTGTAATGCACTGGGAGTATCAGCAGTGATGGATAGTTAACGTCACCCTTTCTCCCACATTTTGTTTCCTGCTCTCTTTCATCCTGAAAAACCAACCTGTTCTCATTTATTCTGCATTGCTTCATTTGTCTCGTTGTTTCTTTGTTTGTCCCACACTCCCTCTCTCAGTCTTGTTTTGACCTGCCAGATGCTGACTGTCTCTCTGCAGGCATCACAGTGAGTGCATGGAAACTTATGACTACAGTAACAGCCCTTGTTGACAGCTTTCAGACTATACAGCCTAATAACATAGAATTAACCACAGGTACAGCAGCTTGGTGCTAAAGGGAGCAATTATATATTTTATTTATATTTCAGATCAGAATGAAAGAGCATTTCACTGTGGTTTCTTTCTTCTCCAAGTATGTTCACTGATGCACGTCAGCTGTAAGATTTAATTTTAGCTTTAAGAAATTTAATGGGCAGATGCATTTGACCCAATATCACCCCTTACTTTATGGTACATGATGAAAATGACTCCACATAATTCATTTTGGGTTATTTTATTGCTTAAATATTCTGGACGCCCCCCTATACCTTAAGGGCAACATTATCCAATACAAAATAATAATGGAAATTACACATTCACAGATCCACCGGATAGTGCTCTTTTTTTCACGCTGTTTCAACTCCCTTTATTTCTCTGTTTGCCCGCAACACTGAAAATGAGAAAGAGGCAGAAAAAGAAGCAGAAGAAGAAGAAGAAACTGGGCCAAAGAAAGAGGGGACAATCGTTGAGCACAAGTTGATGTTAGACATAGCAGAATGAGTTTGACAGATCACAAACGCCTTGTAAGAATAGAAGAACTTAAAAAAAGCCAAGAGGGCTAGTAGCCTTTCATACATATTTTTATAACTCTTACAAGACACAGCCTCTAAGGGCTGGGAGGCACTGCTAAATAGATCTTAAGCTCTGTCTTTCTGCTACTTCCCTGCCATTTTGGGAGGCACTGCTCTGTTTCCAGTGTAAGAACCAAAGAGCTGCTTAAACAGATTATTACATTTTGCATATTAGTTCCCTTGCAAGCTGCACTGATCAGATTGGTCATGGATCAGGGGGCAGACGGGTTTAGGCAGAAATAGATATTGCATAGCTTCTGGCTCCCCAGCCTTATTACAAACCATTAAAAGGCGTTTTGCACACTTCCTTCTTAATGCCATTTCCTTCCCCCTGGGAGGAGTCTTGTTTTGTTAAATGGAGTTCCAATCACAAGCTTGACACTTCCTTAATGAAAAGTAAATGGAAGGTAAACAAAAGAAGAGCAGTGACACTGACAATAGACACACACATAAACACAAAAATCTTCTGAGTTTTTTTTCATCATTATGGCTTTAAGACTTAATTTATTTAGTTCGTCTAGTGGGAAATCACAACGCATAGCTAGGGTAACACTCACAAATGAAAAAAATATTTCTTTATAACATTCAAATAATTCCAACTTCAGCTGAAATTTAAGGAAAAAGAAGGATATCCTTCATTAGAGGAAAAAATTCACTATAGTTGTTCCGAATATGGGGTTTCTGCACAATGAAGCAGGATTAAATTAAAAAATAAAATAAAATCTGACACCAGAAGAAAACTTCTGCAGGGATAGGCAGATTATGTCTTTGTGTACAGAGCAGCAACAGCCAACTGAGATAAGCACTTTAAATGCCATCTATCCATTTCCTGCCGCTTATCAAATTCAGGGTTGCAGGGGGGCTGGAGCAACTGTCGTAGGGCAAAAAGTAGGACACACCTTTGATATGTCACCAGTTTGCCGCAGGGCTAATAGAGACTGACAAGCATTCCCACTCAATTCAATTCAAATAGCATCAGCAGTCAGCTCAAGGTACTTTAAATTGTAAGGCAATAATACAAAGAAACTCCAACAACCACACGACCCCTTCTGAGCAAGCACTTGGTGACAGTGGGGAACGAAAAACTCCCTTTTGACAGGAAGAAACCTCCGGCAGAACCACGTTCATGAAGGCGCATTTGGTGAAGGCATGAAGACACAACAAAAGACACAGTTTGTCTTTAATAACTGAGTTTAATAATAACTAATGATTAAATGCAGAGTGGTGTATAAACAACTAGTGAGTGAAAAAGGTGAGTGAAGGAGGAACACGCAGTGCATCATGGGAATCCTCAGCAGCCTAGTCTATTCTATTGGTACTATGAGGTCTTGAGATGGAGCCGGATTATTCAAGACCTTGTATGTGAGGAGAAGGATTTGAAGTTCGGTTCTGGATTTTAAAGGGAGCTAACGAAGAGAGAAGCAAATATGGGAGAAATATCCTCTCTCTCTAGTTCCTGTCAGAACTCTTGCTGCAGCTTCTTTGATCAGTTGAAGGCTTTTCAGGGAGTTTTTTGGTCAACCTGAAAATAATGAACCATTGCCCCACTTTAAATGGCAGAGACAAATATGACTGAAATACCTTTTTGTCTAATTTGCTAGTACTTTTTACATTACAACTGCCTGGCATTACTGAAGGGGTGTTTTTCAGCACAACATCAAAAGTAAGAAAGAAAGGCAGAAGGAAATGTCCGAAGACACATGACCAAGACATAATTTGTACTAACCAAGAAAGAAAAAAATGATCCTGAAGAATAAAAACCAAAAATAAAATAATTAAAAAGAGGGAGAGAGAGAGAGAGAGAGAGACTGGTAATATACATCGGTTACGCCAGTGGCTTTTTAATCTCTTGGGTTACCGTGGCCTTGTGAGGATAAAGCCTGTGACTGATGAAAGTGCTGGCTTGCTTTGATTTACACAACCATATTGATACAGCATGCCTGATTAAGATCAGAACTGGCAGAAATATCTGTGGGACACATGCCATCAGCAAGCGGAAGTCCAGTGGATGCACTTGAAGAAATTAAAAAGAGGAGTGTAGGTTATAGCAATTACAGAAATGATTCCCGGCAAGTGAGGAAAGGAGGCAAGCTGAGCTGTCCATTGTATTTTAAGGGCTCTTACACAAAGCAACATCTGTGAGGGAGCAATAATTTACAGATTGCTTAGAGCTTGTCAATCAGTTAAAAGCAGGAACGGCAACAAAAGTCTTCCAGTGCCATTTCCCTGGTTTTTCATTTTCTTGTGTATGTAATCATAGTTCTTCTGTCAGACCCAAAAAGTTACCCTCCCCCAGCCACTTTTTTCTTCACTTCAGTGTAAGGCCAATTTGGCCATACCCTGAAGTGCACCATTCAAATTGCATAGTAGTTTACAATTGCTGACTAGAAATTAAATATAGCATTTCATCTTTTTAAGTCAATATTATCAGCTGTTATCCAGGAAACATTTAAATATTTAAGACACAACCCGAATATTACTCTAGTGCATAACTGTTCATGATATATTTACAAACGGTACTTCTTGGCATGATTATTCCTGTTCTTCCTTTGAAATTTTATTTGACTAAGAATTGATTTTTTTTATATAACTTTTTTACCAATAAAATTTTTACCAATAAAATATATTACATTGTTTCACAAATGCTTGAGGAATACAGTCTCTTAAACAATGTTTATCACGGTGGTGGACTTGAAGAAAGTGCAGATTATGATGCCTGTGAGAACATAACAGTGGGAAGTAAAACTCACTAAAATCAAATTACACTACCAAACATTATAAGATGATATGTGTGTGTGTTTGTGTGTCTGTGCATGCAATAATTCCCACCAAGCAGAAATTGTAACTGAAATTTGTCAAGTTCTCTACTTCTTCCATGTTTACCTTTCCACATGTCTCCTTCTCGTTCACATGCGTATATTTTGACTTGCTTCTACTGACTTTCATTCTTTTTCTCTCCAGCGCATACCTCCGCCTGCTCCCTACCCTCGCTACAGATCACAATCTCGTCTGCAAACATCGTAGTCCACGGAGACTCCTGCCTGTCCTCGTCTTTCAACCTGTCCATCATTCTTGCAAACAAGAAGGGCCTTAGAGCAGATCCCTGACGCAATTCCACCCCCACCTGAACGCATCTGTCACTCCACCTCACCACTCTTGCTGTTATCATATATGAGCTGCACCACTCTCACATACTTCTCTCTCACACGCCTGACTTCCTCATGCTGTACGACAGCTACTCTCTTGACACCCTATCACATGCTCTCTCTAGATCCACAAAGACAAAGTGCAACTCCTTCTGACCTCCTCTAGACTTCTCCATCAACACTCTGAAAGCAAACACTCCATCTGTAGTTCTCAGCATGAAGTCAAACCGCTGCTCACTGATAATCACCAACAACTCTTTTCCATAGCCTCGTGGTATGGCTCATCAGCTTTTATCCCTCTAGGTACTACAGCTCTGCACATCGCCTTTGGTCTTAAAAATCGGTACCAGTGCACTTCTTCTTCGATGAAGTGTCTGAAAAAATTGCTAAAAAATTCTAATTTTTTGAATGTAGATTTTTTTTTGTTTATTGAACCTTCTGACAAATTGAAAAAAGAAATTACATATCAAGTTGCCTATATAGTTTTCCCAGTTTGTTTATCTTCAACAAAAGATAACATACAAACTTTAAATATGGTACACTTTATACTCTTTACAGGATAAATATTTAAATATGTGTAAGGCCATTTTAGCCTATTTTTTTAGCTGTAGTTTCAGGTGAGTTTAATGGTCTGAGAACAAGTAAATATGAAAACATAATTAAAACCCAGGCATGAGTTCCTTGCAAATTTAATAATAATTTAATAATAATAGGTTCATGGTTTAGGATCATATTACAGCATACAGGTCAATAAAAATTCAAAATTTATCGAAGCTTAGAAGAAAAAAAAAATTAGGGTCTAAGAATTTGTATTTGTATTTCACAAAAATCTTCATAAAAAACTTTAGACCAGCCTGACTAAGGCGCAAAGGATCTTCCAGGAATGGTGAGGTTATTTTCAGGCCAGAAGGTGGTGATTTCATGCCTGCTGCTCTCTTGAACATAACCTGAAGAGCTGCAGCAAAACCATGCCAATATACCCTGACTTGAACTGTTTTTTTAATACTGAAATTTAAGGGTTAAAGTGCCTAATTAAAGATTTCCAGCTTCAGAAGATGCATAATCATGAATGTAGCCTGAATACAAGAGGGCTTTCCTTGAGGATTATTCATTAAACAAAAACAAAAAATCACGTTTTAACCTTTAGATGTACTGACTCACTCTTTTGCTCTTTAAGATGACATTAACATCACGCTGGGAATGCAGTGTATTAGCTTACATTGCAAGGCAATCAATATGTGACTGGAAGAAAATGTCTTCAGAGATGATGAAGTCAAAACCATTCTGGCTATAATTGTAAGAAATTGAGAAATACATAATGGAACTAATGTAGGTCTGAAATCAATGAACCCAGTTATTCCACACTTTTATGCTGCATAATTAAAGTGCTGTGAAAACTCTGTTATCCCAAATCTATCACCCTCCAAACTTAATTTTGCCCCCCCTCCACCCGCCATTGTTCTCATTTTTACAACATCATTGTTATTTTCATACGGCCGTTGTCCTTTAAAGTGTGTCCATAACATGCATTATGTAAATGCTGTGAAATATGTGAAGATGAATTTGCCTTCAGCACACTGATAAACACTGCTTGATTTCTTTCTGAGACAAAATTCTGATATCCTCCTAAAAGTTCATGTGGTGCCCGGGACTTCATCTGTGTTTTGTTTTTCTTAAAAGAAAAACACGAGTGAGCACTGAGTTTTGTACTGATTATGAAAAACGGCTTTGACATGAATGGAACGTATCCCAGATGACTCTAACATCTGTACTATAAACATCTTGAAAACAGCAAATTCTTCTAGTAACTTCGACTTTCTCAGCTAAAATGAATACACAGCATTTCCAAATCTCATCCATTCCCTCTGTTGTTGAACAGATACATTTTGATTATAGCAGTCTGTTAAAGGTCAGTCTGCGAGCTCAGTGTCAGTCCATCATATGTAGCCAGTAACAGGCTTAAAAGCTTTGCATGATGAACTCCGTCAACACTATCTTAGAGTGCTCTTCATTTAAATGCAGTGACATCTTTTTAAGCACTTTGGACCTTTATTAAGCATGAGTGATTTTAAAGAATATGGCAGTCAGAACTCTGAATTTATAATCCCAATTACTGACTGGCATTAACAATTACTGTCTTTCTTTACAAATATTACGGTACTTTGCCACTGAAAGTAAGCTCATTCAAACAAATTTATTTTGATGTTAACTGGGCTCATTTTTGATGAAAGATGTTACATTTTTCTAAATAAATATTTATATGCATACTATACTTCACTGTATTTAATTAATATGTTTTAAATATCAGTCATTTAATGCACAATCTTGTTTATTATTACTTATATTAGCCAAGGTTTCAGACACAAAACGTCAATGTGGAGAAACCTAGTTGGATTTTCACTTTGACATAGCTTATTTTTAGACATGCATTTAAATAAAAAAATAAAATAAAAAGATTATATTACCTGTTTCGGGAGCCATATGTTTGGTACCCAATCATGCTTAACCGCTGCAATATGTTTTTTTGTCACTTTCTGTTCATGCATATCTCCATGCGATCTACCTTGCAGAGGGAAGAATTGATCACCAAAGTTGCAGGCAGTGAAGTTTAACTCTGAACATCCTGCTGCTCTGACAGCAGCATCGTGCTCTTTCCAAAGGCCAATATTAAACCATTACCGAACATATTGCAGCAGAACTAGATGGTGCCAGTCACCACTGATGCACAAGCAGAACTTGTAGAAATCTCAGTTTTTGAAATTGTTCATGGTACTCATCAGTCTAATCAGATAAGACATAAATACGCAGCACAGGTCTCTCTGCTTTACTTTACACAATACAGCTGCAGCAGGTTCCTCATGAAGTCTATTTGGCATTTTACACTTTACCCGGTCAAGAAAAAAGATAATCAGTAAAGAAACTGTGGTATTTTTAAAAACAAAACAAAAAACAGTTCTGTGCATGGGTTCATTTGCACCCTTCTTTGTTTATTTTACAGCACAAACTCTCACCTTGGCTTTGTTTCCGTTTTGCACATGTTAACAGTATATCAGCTGCTGGTCTGCGTGATGTCCAGAGAGGATCTAATAAACCCTGAATTCCCACTGATTCTAGTGTCAGGACGACCTTACTGGTCAGTAGCTTTGCTCCCCGTTGAGGCTGGTTGCATTTGTTTCCCCAGTCAGAATTGGCAGGTGGGTGCAGGATAGGGTGAGTTGTTTTTTTGGTGCAGAATTTGTGAAAAATAATAATACACCTGCAGTTCAAAAGTTTAATTTTCAGTGAACAGATTTTTGATCTGTTCACAATAACAGCGAGGCGTCTTGAAAGGGGAATCAATCACAGGGACAAGCCGAACAGCAGCAATGGCTCGGCCTTTTTGGCAGATGTAGCCTGGTAGGTGTCCATAATTTCTGATCCAAAAGTGGAAGAATTTACTCGAATCGGTCAGCTGGCCACAGTGTCACCATCACCCATGGAGGGTTTTAGAGCCAACTATGCTTTGTCTCTAAATTATGTTTTGCCAAATAGAAAGAGGTTTTGATCTTTATATGCATAAAAAAGCTGAACTGCATGCACTGAATTTGTTATTATATCTGTTAGGTAACAGAGAAATTGAACACTATCAAACATCACCTATCCTGTGAGGCATTTCTACAATAAACAATAAATATGGAAATAATGTTTTAAGTTATTCATACTAAAAAAAAAGAAGCTTAACACCAAATGCCTCCAAAAATATTATTTTGTTATCAACTATCATAATTGTTTTTCATTGTTCTACCTCTTCACAAAGATCCAGAATTCATAAATCCAGACTGACTTTGACCTGTAACATCATCAGTTTCTAGAAGCTTGTTTGTTTACCCTTTTCTTGCCTTTCTTGATGTACTTAAAGGATTTTAATTTGTTGAGTTATTGAAGCTGACCGCTCACTGCTCGGACTATTGGATATCAATAAAAGTCACAGTCAGCAGAACGCTGAACTATGGTTTTTACTATCTGTAACACTACACTTCACTGTGACATACACCTTTTTCTGATTCATAGAGATGTTGGTTTCTGGTGAATAATTATAGTGAAATAAATGTTAAATTCTTTAGGTATGAAACAAAAACCTCACCTAAATATAGAATATCACATAAAATGGCAATTTTAAATAAGGTTGGTAGTGTTGGTGTTTGTAACTTATAACAACATATACAAACTTAACTTCAGGTTTTAACCCACAATGAGAACATCACCTTACACAATATGCATATTTTGTTCGATGTTGGATTCAGTCCAGCTGTCTGCCAAACATGTAGAAAATGCTTTTATGTGGTGCTGTTGCTTTGGCATAATGTTCAATCATAAACTCGCATCTGTCAGCTTCACTCTTGACAAGGCCCTCAATGGTATTTTGCATCTTCTTTTGCTGTGATCTACAACTAAAATGTCTCATGGAGCACCACAGTCATTAGTAACTTCAGAGTTCTGTAGCTGAAATCAATAATGCATCATGTTTTGCTTTACCAACTCCTCCACAGCTCATTACAAAAAGACTTTAAGGGAAACCAGTTCAAGGGCGTACTGCAATACCAGAGAAATGGAGTGATGAAAAGGGTAAAAACAAAGATGGAGAATAAAAAAAAAACCACATAAAGAGTTGTAATCTGAGTAGCTAGCCTGAGGAGACTAGTCTGATATGGAAAAGTATGGCTTAGGTGGAGAATTACACAGGTTTTCCATCTTTATTTGTCCTGCCTGTCATTGAAACCAAATCCATTCTAGCAATCGCTAAAACCTACTAAGCAGTTCCTTTATGTCTCCGACTGGTATTTTCTTCACTAGCAGTACAGCATTAAAGGACAGGTGTATTTTACAAGAGGACTTTGTGTTTCTGCCATATTCCCACAAACTGCAATTCAGTAATATTTCACATGAATGCAGGAAATCCATTAAAACACATACAATTGAAATCCAAATGATCAAACCAAATCTGTTTATTTTCATATTTCTTTCCCTAATACAACCATCCTTTTGTGCTCCAAGCTTTGTTTATTATAGCTGTTGTTTAATTAATTATTGGTGTGTAGGGCTAGCAGTAAAGATAAGCAAATCTACTTTTTCTAAGCCTAAACTTCTGGAAATGGGATGATAAATTCTGACAAAGCTACCATCACACCAAGCAGAATAAACCTTTCTCCCAACTGATCAACAACTTGTCTTTAAGAAGAGTAAGGCCTTCATGACAAGAAAAACACCCTACTCTGTCCTGTTGCGGCAGTAGTTTTAGCCTTAAAAACTGATAAATTACTCTTAGGTAGCATTACACAAGGTGTCAGAAACTTGCACTGAACTAATACATTAGTAAAAGAGTAGACTTGATGTCATTGTCAATGCTATTCACAACAGAAACAGTAATCTATTCTATTCCTGGAAATCATGACAAGAAATGTCACTTGTTTATTAAAGTTCTTTCTTTCTTGTTCATAAAAGACACAGAGAGAAGAAAGAGCATGAAGATGCCTGCAGGGTAGATCAGAAGAACGAATGATGGGGAGGTGAATAACACAAGGAACAACTGTTGATGGTTAAGATAACAATGGAACAAAAGAAGTAAAGGCAGCAACCAGAGCAATGTAAAAACGGTACATTACACCCACATTACAAGAAGTGTGTTAGTATATTTTGAATTGGAATGAAAAGAAAGGTGAGGCTGGGAGATGGAGTGCTCCATGGTTCCAAGGTTTATGTGTAAAATGCTTTATCTTTGTATTTATATGTGTTCAGAGTGCATTTAGTGAAAATCAGAATGTAGGACAACTAAAGATCAGTAAATGTTTTTCTCTAGAATATTGATTAGTGACTTACAATGCAAATGAATCCAATCCCATCCAACTTTATTTATAGAGCACTTTAAAAACAACACAATTGACCAAAGTGCGCTCCGGTTAAAAACAGTAATTATACAAGAACCATGTATTAAACAAAAAGGAAAGATACAAAATAAATAAAATAAATAACAGTAAAACATATAGACAGTAAAATATGTAATAAGTAAAAAAAGATTAAAAGTGACCAAAAACTAAATCCCAGGATTTTATAGGGCATAAGGAAGGCTACACCCTGGTCAGGTTGCTAGTCTGATGCATCCATTGCTTACACATTTAATGCACCATCAGTGTTTTCTAACAAAAGAAAGAAAGTAAATGGAAGGAAACTGATTGCTTCTCCTGGCCTTGTGTGTCATGAAAACCACAGAGATGAAGAACAATTCACTTTTGTTTCTAACTTTTGCGTTTCATGAATTATTAAATGTGGAGCAGCAGTCAGTCAGGAATCAGGAATAAGAAATCAGTGCTCAGGGTGGGGGGGCAGCGGGAACCTCAAAAAAATAAATTGGAGTTCTGCTCGTAATGAAATGCTTGCTTAGAGACAGAATGAATGATGGGAGGTAGAAGTAGCTGAACAAAATTAAGAGTGTGATGCAGTGTGAAGAAGGTGATGCATTGGATCCACTTTTCCATCACTCTCTTCTCCATCTTCTTCTGCTTGGGTGTAACATGCATGAAATTAACATATAGTATGGCAAAGGTCCAACACCAAATAGTTTGTTTAACAGAGGAAGATACTCTTTTAACATCACCCTTAGGGAAATGAAGAAGAAAAACTACTACTTTACTTTAATCTAAATCATAGACAAAGCCCAGACAGAAATATCTTTTTATGCTTTTTATTGCTAGTACTTATTCCTAAATTTAAACAAACCCTAGCTCCTTCACATTAACATCTTTGTCAACATAATTAACTTTGATAGATGTGCCTTGATAGTACTGGGTTGACCTCTTTTTGCCTTCAGAACTGCCTTAATTCTTTGATTCAACAAGCTGCTGCAAACATTCCTCAGATATTTTGGACCATTTCAGACACAGCTGCAGATTTGTTGGCTGTGATTGGTTGATTATATATTTGCATTAATGCATTAATAAGCAAAGTTAACTACTATTTATTGATGCCAAAGAATAAACCCGTATTCTACTTGGTAGTAATGTATCCCGGGAAATTAGTTGCCACACAGGACACGATAACAGGGGTTCTTGCAGCAATTTAATTGCATGCAAGGAAGATACAAAAAGGAAAAAGCACAAAAACATGCAATGAAAAATATGCACAAAAAATACAGCAGAGGCTCTGGCTACACACAGAAACAAAGGAACAAATTAACCCAACCCAAAACCACCAAATCATAATAAAATGCCTACAGGCACTTACACTGCACAGCAGTTTCTCTAGCTTCATATTCGCACACTCTGATGATTGCACACTCTGCGTCCTGTTACACATGTTAGAACATGGCGATCTATAGCCTGCCCCAATTACTGATCACTAACACCAACAGCAACACGGAGGAGCATGGCCTTTACTCTTAACCTCCCAAGACAAAACTTATTTAGTCCAGATTTAAAACTCCATTATTAAGTTATAGGTTTTAACCTATAACTTAAAACAACATAAATATCCTGTTAGATCAGTTTTATTTTACAGTAACATTTGTTTTAAATTATTTATTTATTTATTTATTTATTTAATTATTTAATTAATTTAATTAACTTTTGAAAATGCTTAACAGGTGTACTTGAGTAATATACCTTAAGTAAACCTTGATTTTTAAATTAAAAAGTAGCTCCACTCTTTTGTTATTTGTATAGATAGTGTGTATTGTTTGGCAGGCTTAGCAGGTTTGCTTCGTCTGTTTTGTTCATTGGGATGAAGCAGCTGTGGTATGCACTCTCAAAAAATGATTTTTTTTAATATGATTCTGAAAGTTGTTTACAAAAAAAAACTTTAGTCAACAACACTTTCTGAGGAGCAGAAGGCCGACTACACACACCATATATTAAATTTTCTCTGCAATAACTGAAGGCTATGTGGAACCTATCTTACAGAGAAAGTTGCCCAAAGGCAGCTAATTCAAATTGACAGAATACGTGTAAATACCTGTGTGTACACTCTATGCTCTGATGCCGCAACAGTCTAACTTTGTTTGCTGTCCTAATCTCTAGACCAGTGATTTTTTCTATCTAATCTAGATATTTATCCACATTAAACAGACTCCCTCTCATTTTCACTTACAGCATCCACATTAGTTTGCCTGAGACAGTAATGTCTGTCCACAGTGACGGTGAACATCTGGTGTCATTCGTACTCCAACTGTGACTTTCACTCATTACCAACTGTTTGTAGATGTCTCTGCCTGTATTGAGCCAGCTTGTTTCTAGAATTATGCTTTTTATAATAAACATTTACACTTGGTTAGAATACTATCAAAACCTGTACTGTTTTAAAATAATGTTTTATATTTTTTCAATATACTTTTAGTTGTATTAGTCTTTCTCTTATGTATTATTATTACATTTATAAACAGGATTTATTTAAATTGTCTGTTTCAGTATGTTTAATGAATGTTGACTTAACATACGGCACATTAATTCAATTTTTTTTTTTAAATTTATGTCTATATTTTTTATTGTGAAATTAGCATATTTGGTTTATTGTTGGCTTTAATTCTGATGTGCCCATCATCCAGTGGACCAAAATTAATTTCATCAAACTAAAACTGATCAAATGTTTAATTTGTGATTCATTCTCAGTAATTTTTTAAAAGTCTTATTACAAATATTAAAACACAATAATACTTACTTACTTTATCAAAAATGGAGACTTGACAGAAAAAAATGTTTTGTCCGCCCAGAATTAAGATGTTGGTTCTGATTCATATAATTCACAGCATAGTTTATCAAAACATTTAAAGGAGCACTTTAATAATTTAAAATAATTTGATCTGATTTTTAACCTGACAGTTCTACAGTGTATGCCAATAAAGGTTTTTCAACTTGAATATTGAATTAGTTCAAATCTTATGAGTGATTTAAGTATTCCTGTTTTTGTTGGTGAATATTACAGATACTCAAATGTCACTTGTACTTTTAGGTCTGACTGTAATCATACTATCAATAACTGTAATATGAATAATATGAATGTCAGACTCTAGTTACTGTAAAGTTAGAGAACCAAATATCTGCTTCATATCTGTTTTGCAGCTCATGTTGTTATTTTTCGTTTGCTATATTTAATATGACCTGACTCTTGTCTGGAAGGTGGTACAGACTGGATGATGAAGAAAGGCTGAGCCTGATCACGAATCAGTTTCCAAGTTTCCCCTTAAAGGTACAGACAGCAGCAAAACAGATCCCATTTCATTCTCATTTTTGGACTGCATTGGTTCACAGCTGACAAGCACCTGAGACCACTAGCCAGACATTTTTTCACCTCCAGGGGAGTGTTCTTATGAACTTTAAATAACCTTTAAACTGCTGTTTGATTGGAGGTCATGGGCCTCTGGGCAGGTACTCTCTAATTGGCTCATTTTCTCTCTTCCTCATGGTGACATTTTAGGTCTTCTCATGTCTGTCACACTGTCCCAATGCTCCCTGTAGCTGTCACTACCAAAGTACAGAGCAAAACCGCCACTGAGAAAAAAGGCATTTAGAGATTATAGTTAAGTCTTGTGTGTATTTATTTTTATTTTATCTTTTGCAAATGATTAAATTATTTAAATTGCACTGGATTAGTTTATTGCCAGAAAAAGAGACAAATCATTCTGATCACTTTTCCCCCACCCTCAAGTATCCCTGAGCAAGAATGGTAGATTAAAATAAAATTGACAGATTCAACAGAGAAGGTTATATCACCTAACAGAAAAGTAGAAGCCTATATATAAGTGAAGATTGCTTTTTTTTTTGTCCAAGGACAAAACCAAAAGCAATCTATTTAACAGGATCCATCCATATCTGTCTGATAAATTCTGACTGTGATGTAATGGAAGGATAATATGTTGAATGCAAACACTTACTGGTCGGGGTTTCTATAAGTTCTACATTGCTATAGTGTTATTATTACCAGGTTAGTACTAACTGTAATCTAGATGAGTTCTCATTACTGCTAGTGAAATGAGAAGATGTATTATTTTTTTTCTTCCATTACCACTTCTAGGGACTGAAAGCCACCCATCCTACAAAGCATGTGTTACAGACTACCATTTGTCAGTGGCCATGTGCCATCTCTTGTTGTCCAATTGTGTACCTGGCAGGCAGCAACAGGACTTGCTGTGCCAAGAGGAGGCGTTTGGCTTGAAGCATCCTTAACTGAGAGCAATAATGCAGCACATATGGTGATAGAAAGTATGGGCAGCACTAATGGCTGAAGAAGCCATCATACTTTGGTCTGGATGTATCACTTGGCTCTGATCAAACCAGATCTCTGTGTGTCCGTTTGTAAAAACCACAATCAGAGAGCAGAACAAAGCTAATTGGTTGGCCCAAAGCAATCTACCAAGAAAGGCAGAGTAAATGTGGACGAAGTTTTTTCCCTCTTCAGTCCTCTCCTATTGCAAAAAAACTGTCACACATCACAACCCATATCTCGTGCTCTCCTCTCCATTTCTCACTTTATATTTTTCTGTCATTGCTTTAAGTTTCATATATATTTCAGTTTGAGGGAAAATAACAGTACTGGGGCACAGGCTGTGCAAAGTTCTGACCAATTATCTGCTGAAACCAGCACTACGTTTTGGTATATCGCCTGCCCAATTAGTGGCCAAGAACAAAGCAAAATGCAAAAGAAAAACAGGGCTCCAATAAGTAGTAATGAGTAGTGGCTGGCAGAGAGAAACATATTTAAGATCATTAAAGCTCTTCCGTGTTTAATAGTTAGTAGTTAATTTGAATTATTTTAATTGCTTATGGCATTTATATTGGCATAGAAGAAGAGTGGTCATCTGATTTTTCACTCAACTCAGTTGTACTGCTATTGCTTTTTTAAATGTGAAGCTAATATGTGGATAATAGGAACATCTTTTCAGACAAAGAGCTACATGTGGACTTTGATCCCCCAGCAAACCTTCCACTAAGGCTGCTGTTTTGTAAAGCAGCTTAGAAATGATTTTTCGTTGGTTGAAGTCACAGGGATCAGCTGTTATGTAAGAACATATATCCTGATAGATCGAAAGGTCAGCCCCTTTATTCTTCTTGGTGCCACGTTGCTCCTCAAGTACTTTGTGATTAGTTTTGGTTTGGGGAAAGATTGTTTCGCTTTTATAAAAGGTGTGACAGGTGTTTCCCAGCTTCAGACTGCTGCCAGAACTCTCAGGGGAAATTCTTATGCTGTAAATTTCCAGATCTGGCGCCTGGTTTATAAGCAAAAGTTCACTCTTGTTGTTGAACTCACCGGTAACCTCGTCAGACTTGATGAAATTCCTTTTAATTGATGGAACTGAAAACTCAAAACAAAGCAAAAACAATGGTAGAGAAAGTTGTAGCCTCCCTCAGCCTTTAGATGCCACAAATAATTATCTAAACAAACTTTACAAATTTCGAACTTTTGAAGCTCGAAAAAGTATTACATTTTCTGCTGGGGATTTTAAAAGTTGCATGGAAATAATAAAGAGAAGTAAAATAATGATTCAAATTATTGTACATCGAAGACAACTGCTAATGATTACCATTTAGTTCTTTCTTGTTTACTTGACATGAAGGATCTGTCATATTTAGAAAGCTGAAAATCTTACAATATGTGTATGTGTGTGGTTTACCATTTTACTTTTTTTTTTGTTTTAAAATGTATTTCTGTTTGTTTACTGCATATAAATATAACGGGAGGTTGTCCCAAGGATATACTGACAAATATCCACCTACTGTACGCTTCTATATGACCTGTTTTCAATAATTTAAAGTTGAAAGATATCCAAGTACTGGGATTTTCCTGCACGACCATCTCTGGGGTTTACAGAAAATGGTTCTCTGGGTAAAAATAACTTATTAATGCCAGAGAGTAGAGTGCTTCAAGCTGACAAGGCAACAAAAGGTACACAGAAAAGCATCTCTGAACGCCAAACACCTCAATCTTTGAAGCAGATGGGCTTCAGCATATCTGAGGAATATTTATTATATAAATATTAATCTGTGCCATCAAAAACAATGCAATTAAGAGTAAAGGGGGTCCAAGTCCATACTTGCAAAGTATGCATAATGAAGTGACCTTTGATTTTAATCATACAGAATATTTTAAACTAAGCACAATTTTCACAATTTAACGAAAAAAAAATCACTTTAACAAAATATATTAAGATTGAATTAAATATTTTTTCTCCTTACTTCGCCCTCTCTACACTAATGATCACAGAATGAAAAAAAAATCGCTAACAGTAACAGTAATGATGAGACAGATGAGCAGAAGATCGATGTTACTTGGGCCGAGCAAATATTTTAAACATGCAGTCATGAAAAGTGTATGTCCTTGCCTTCTAACTACAATTAGTGTACATAACATAACAAATCTAATGTGAAGTGTCTGAATCTGGAAACACTTTCAAATGTGAACCTTTGACTAAATGTCAGAAAATGGCGTTGGTGATCTCGTGTAAAACTGTAAAACTCAGGCACAGACTCTCTTAAAATGTAACAGTGAATTTATTTACAGTGAAACTAGAGCAACAACAGTTCAACACAAAGTACTTCACAGTGACGATACCGGTTCCCAAGTGCTCACGAGTCTCGCTCTTCCTCAACAATCCCATGGAAAGATTTTCTCCACAGGAACCTACACACAGAAGACACAGGTAAGTTTTCCACACAGGTAAACTAAGCAAGCCAGTAAGCACCAGAGCTTGGTGCTTAATGACCACACAACAGTTTTACTAACTGTTAGCCATTCACCGATACACAAATACACACACATATTAACAGGAACAGAGGAGAGGCAAGGTAGGGAGCAAGGAGAGGGAAAAAAGACAGAAATGGCAAAACAGCAGAGAGAGGACAGGAGGACCATGACAAAGACACCTTAGGTTGTTGGCAAAAGTGGTTGCTCATACGTTATCAGTGGAAAAAATCACAGGAAGCTGAGAAAAGAGTAAATAATTGGTTTCCTTTGCACCCATTGCAAAGTCCCATTAGAGTGAAACTGAAGATGAAATATAATCACTTTCTGTAGAGGACATGTGAGAGCTTTATTTTATCCCTGACATAATTCCTGTGGGATCAGAGGAGATCTGTCGTACTAAAATCTGACAGTAAAAGAGTCTTTCTCAGTCATATTTCTGTAGCATTAAAGACCTCTGTGCACCTCCCTTTCATACACTCTTGTCTGTCATCTCCACTTGCCTCTGGTGCTTTTATTTTCATTTTATGTCCTCTCTCCCTCATGAATTTACTGGATCACACAGCTGATATCCTCCCAGCAGCCCCCTTATCAGGACATTTTCACTAGTGTGGTTGAAAATAGAAAGCAATGGCTGGCAGGTTGCCTCTCCATTGTCACCTTTGGGTTCCAGATAAAGAGACTCTTGCAGCAGCAGCTCATATGGTCATCACCATGAAAGTGCAAGACTTTCAGAACTTACTCATGTTATTTCTGACTAAAGATAACTGTTCGTTCTGATTTGGGTCAATATTTCACTGAGTGATCAATGCTCATACAAGATAAACCAGCTAAGAGCTTTCTGTGATGAGCAAGAGCACACAACGCCTTTTCAGATTTCTTGCATAATCACCTTTCTTCTGTTTGCGGGACTCTTGAAATGTCTTCTAATCAGTTAATGTGCTGTGAATTGTAATGAGACTAATAAAACAGTTTTGTGCTTAATTAAAATTTAGAATTTCCATACTTATAATGACTGCATGCCTACCTTCTAAGACTGCGATAACGCCAAAGCAGGTTGCTTAACTATTTCCTAAATAGCTCCACTAACCCTTATCTCAGCTTCACTGGGCAATGCATCGGCAAGAATGGGCACTTCAAAATAGATCCCAGAGAACCTTCTGAGCAAAAAAACGATACCGTAAAGACTTCTGCGCTGTCTGAGAGGGACTCATGTTCAATGTTCCCTTTCTAAGAAATAATCTAATGCCTCACAACTTTCACTCCACCATCTGAGCAATTGTTCTCTCAAGTGCTGTCATTACTTTGGGACTTTTCGGATTCTGTGCAGATCCATTTTAAAACCTCACTCTAAATTAATTCACCAATTTGAAGAACAGAATGAGGGCAAATATGATCCAAAAAATTCCATTAATTTTTGGGGGTATGCACCACTGAATTTTAAGCACTGCGTTGAAGCAGCATTTTAATAGCTATATCCCCACATACTTATTCTGTCTACGCCTTGCTTTTAATTTAATTCTTTCGAACGTGTTGACATAATAATTCCATACACTGGCAAACGTAGAGAAAATGAAACATATTCACCATGGTGTTTGGGACCAGAAGACCAGATAAGTGAATGTTAAGTCATCCGGTGTATCCCCCATTTGAGCAGCTAAAATTGCTGAGCTGACATAATTAAGAAATTCAAAGTGAAACACTCTCTGTGGAGTGGAAAGTTCATTTCCACCTCTTCAGTTTTATGCAGTGGCAATGTTAACACACCCTGGCAGGTCTGTGAGTGTCAGTATTGTGAATATGTACTGATTGAGGAAAAAAATATACATTAAACAGCAGGATTTTTTTAAGGAGGTACAGATTTTGTTGATGCACTAAAAGTGCTGATCTTCTTTTCCATTTTCTGTTTTGTGCAGTAAAAAATGACTGAGGAGTGTTTATATATATTTTTTTCCTAGTGTCTTCAATTATACACATGATGCAATCCTGAGCACATGGTTTCTAAACTAAATCCGAATAGTATTACAAAAGAAATCTTCTCGCTTTATGTAACTTCCTAATTTAAAAGTTTTTTTTAACATTTCGTTTGTTGTGATTTTTTGGCAAAACTTCAGAAGGACTTAGGGATGAAACAAATTAATTTAGTTGTTAATGGAGAGTGAAGAAAGTGAAAAGGAAGGAGTTATAACACACAGCGTTTTTGTTTCCTGACTGAGGGTTTATTGTCAGTATTCAATAGCTTTAATGAAGTCATGTTTTCCCATCTGGAAGTGTTTTCAAAACCAACATTTAATCCAAAACAGTGGGCTCTCCCTACACATAATTACTGTAACAGGTAAAGGCACTGACCTAACGAGTTTTGGTTTTTTTTCAAATACTTGGAGGAATGAAGAAAGAAAAATATGAGAAATGATAAGTTTATTTAGTCAATACTGGCAAACTGAAAGTTTGAAGCCATTCATAGGTTGGACATCACGATCGACGGCATATTTAAGAAGAAAAAACTGAGGGGGTGGGAGAGGGAGGATACATAAAAGAAAGGATATGTGTTCCAGGCCAGGAGACAACAGCCTGCCAAACTCCAATCACTCTCTTCTTTTCTCAGGGGGGGTCAATTCAAAGCTTTCCCTTTAGGTTACAGACTTTTTTCTATTTTTTTTTTTTTTTGGTTCAGCTGTTACTGTCCACCTGCCACATCTAAAGAGACGTGCCCTGGAGTGTATGTTGACACTGTTCCCAGGTGTCTTGGCTGAGCAGCGAGCTTACTGCTGAGTGGAGTACCATTTCGCTCGCTATGCAAATTCATTTGCAGCTCACAGGTTATGGGAAACAGGTTTTTCTAATCTGTCACAAACGGATCAGCACAGACTCAAATTATATTCTTTTATTCCACAAACAAACCATTCATAATCGATACCCATATCACTGCATTACAAAATATGTGCACATTTATTGCATGTCTTAAAAAATGATTTATCATAGAATCAAGACCACGAATCAGATTTTAATTTTGATGTGACGACTTTCATATTATATTCATGCATCTTTATTGGTATTGGTCCTGTGTACAGGCAGACGAGCTTTCCTGCGGCTCATCCCATCTCTGTCGGTGTCACACAGACTGACACATACAGGCATTTTAGGAATAGTCTTTAGAGGATATATCAGTAATATTTAAGTGCCTCGGTGCCAGATAATCTTAGCAGGGTTTTACTATTCTGAGACAGTCAGTCACTTTTTCACATTGTTTTGACATAATGCTCCACACTCTGATCACTAAATGAATAATTCAGCATCCTTGTATTATATTCATTTTAAATACACAGACTAAAAAAGAGCAGATGCATATTATAGTGATTCAGTCACATCAGTTGGATGGGTATTGTAACCTTCTTGGATTAATTTAAATTATTTAGAGAAGGCACTGGAATAAATATATTTCACACTAAATGATGTGTGTGTGTGTGTGTGTGTGTGTGTGTATCTATTTTTTTAAAATTAATTTTACACAAGCTTCATCAATAACTTGACTTTTGTCTCCTCTGTTTAGTCTTTTGCTCAAAGTGAAAAGTTGTGGATTACAGAGGGGTATGTACTGCATTGTTTCATTGTTTTTTTTCTAGGCATGTCAACTTCCTGACATGTCTGGCATTGCACCAACACAGTGCATAATTAACAAAGAGATATGACACTGTCATTAATCACTGCATCCGCAGAACATCAAGAAAGTTAATAAGCATCAATTAAACATGACAATATTTATAACTGCTGTGATTCTCACAGGAAAGAAGTAAAACAAGAATTAATAATAATTTTAATATATTGGTAAAATTTGAAGATTAGTGCTAAAACACAGCAGGTGGGATGCTGAAACTGGAAGACAAGGAGAAAACGCATGTTTACATATATATTTGATAAATATTCTAGTGTAGTGATTGCCACAGCGCCTATTAAACCCTTAAATAATTAATATCGACAGCCATAATCTGCCACATTAATGCAAATGCAAAGCAATGGATTCTGTATAGTGAGAATCATCTGACTGATCCTCTGAGCATTGTCTTCCTGCATGAGGGATGAGCAGAGCTAGTTTAAATTCCATCTCCATTTACAGTGATAAGTAGTTTTGATCTCAATCATCTACTTCGTATTTTCAGACTAATCACAAAGATGCTGCACGTGCAGCTAGTTGAGTCTCTGCCTTTTTTGTTTAAAGCATGATCTCTGAGAAAATTAAAGAAAAATATAGCATGACTAATTTATTCACCAGTTTAATAATCATGTATATAATGGTTCAGGATGTAAAAACTAGACCCCTGACACAAGTCCGAGATCCAAAACTTTAATTCTGTCACTTCATCCATGACCATCCATGTATGACCTCAGCACAAACAGTTCAGATGTGCAGCAGGCAAAAAACCGAAAAAGCATCAAGAAACGCACGGGAAAATTTTTTAAACAAAACAAAAAAAAAAAACTGGGAATACTAGAGGAGCAAGAAATAGCTGAAAGGCCGATTAATTTGAATAACATGTCAATCTGCCAAGTGACATTGGGCAAGAGGGGAGTATATGCTGGAGAGAGTGAATAACTGATTGGAAACAGGTGGTGCGGAAAATTAGAGGGAAACTAAACCAGAAGTAAAACTACCTGACATGCAAGAATGATTTTGTAATAAAACAGGATGTGACTAAACAGAAACCCAAAACCATGACACGTTAGCAACTTTGTCATTTTCTTTTCTGTTTTTGTGTTTTTCCTCTGAGTCTAAGGGACATGTTTAAACATTTAAAAAGTTAAAAATGGTCCTTTTTTTTCTTGTAAGTTTAAAAATGTAACCCGCTTCAGCTCAGTGCACCCAGGCCAGGGCTTCTCCACTCTATTGTACAATTACAGTGCAAACATACCATTATTGAGCCCCTTTACTGACCTTATGACTGATGTATAGATGTGCTATGAATGCACGAGCACCTTTCTTTAACACTATTCCATAGTTGGCAAAAATGTATTAAGGCTTTAATTATATCCAGGCAGAAGCCTTAACATTGTCCCTCTTTGTTATAAAAAATAAAAATAAATAAAACTCATTATAAATCATGCTGCAGAAACTTAATTGTTTTCAAGCTTAGTGTACCTTCAGGCATTCAGCTGATTTACACACATAGTGGTATCCCTCTGAGGTATATCCCTAACTGTATATCTAAACAGACAAATACAGTGTGGGCACATTACTTACTAGCTGCTAAAGTGAAGCATATAAAGTTAAACCATTGTAATATTAATTATCCTCATGATCGTTTGTTATGATGTGGGTGAAAGAGTGCTAGTGGTGGTCCCAGTATTATATTTTAATATGATTTGTTTGGCTTAGGCTCTCTTGAGGAAATAAAACAATTTCTCTGGAGAAACTCGATGCTTAGTTCTGCCTGTGAGCGTACAAATACATAGCTTTGACTGACTTCTGACAATTCAGTGGAAAATTAATTCACACTAAAAATAACTTTCGAAAATCCCCAAATATCAGCTTACTCCCCCCGCGTTGCTACTTACTCATACAGCACTTGTCTTGAAGCAGACTCTCATATGGATCGACAGTTTAAAATATTGACATGAGGAATTTGCAGACTTCCCCCACCCCCACTCTTTACTACAGTCAAATCAGCTACAGTTACGGTTAATGCTCTTTTCAGATGTGCTTTGCAAATCTTTTGGCTGGGGATTAATGTGTTTCATGAGGTTTCAGTGGCTGACATTTTCTATGATTATCATGGGGTTGTCTTACAGGTCTTTCAGTCTTATTGCTCATCTGAAAGTGTTTATTTGCTGCAGTAGACCTTGTTCTGTGTACTTGTAAACTCAACACCTCCTTCCTACTCCACGGCTGCCTCTTCCTTTTCCTCTTTCATCTTCATCACATCCTCCTCCCTCTTCCTCTCGAGGTGTCCTTGATGATTTTCACAGCCCCTCCTCTTGTGTGACTCCTGCAGTCTCTGCTGGTTTCTAACGAAGTGAATTATGGAAATATTTGGAAGGCTGGTTAGCATAGGAGTCAGGATTTGGGCTTGCTTAAAAACCCAGAGCACATAATTCATCAAAATTAACATCAGTTATAACTCTGCATCACTATAAACACTCATAAATTGTTTGCTCTTCTACTCACACACACAGAGCCACACTTTGTCTTTATTTCAATTCAGGAACAAAGATGATGTGATTTGAGGGAATTTTTTTTTTTTTTTTTTTTTTTAGAAAAAAAGGAAATATACGATTTTTTTAAGTTATAGTCTGGCACTGACTTTATGAGAAAACTTTCCAGTGAAATGTCAGATGAGCAATGGACGTCTGGCAGCCTCATCAGGTGTTTACCCACTAAAACTTGACGGTTCCTGTATATTTTTATCATATATAGAGGGCAAAACTTCATATTTGATATTTGCTCAGCTCCATGTGAGCTGTGAAGGTGAGAACCCAGTCTAATTTGCGTTGGGCGTCGTCGCTAAGTATTATTTCTGGATCATAACTTTCCTTGCTATTGGTCAGATATGTGAAGTTGATATAACGTTCAGCTCTGTCAATCTCCCCTCCTTCCTCACACTATTAAGATTTTTATTAGTCATGCAGATGATGTAAAGGTCAGTCTGCCTGTCATGATGATATAACCTCTTCAGAGTCAATTTCCCAACATACACATCCCTCCATACACCTAAGAAAACAGAAACTTTCCCTACTGCTGAGATATTCGTGTGTAAGACAGCACGTCGATCATCACAGGTGGTAACAAAATATTGAAGAAATATTTGACGTAAAGTTGTGTTTTTGATTTATATTTCCATTTAAATCTATGCTGTAAGATATGCCTTTTAAAATCTGCTCCTGCAAAACATTAATTTTGAAGCAGATGGTTCTTTAAAATTGGGGATAGCGGAAACCATTATTCACTTTTATCCATGCTGTTGAAAATCATCCGTTAGTCAGTGCACCATTTGGGTACAGGCTGAAATATATCTGGATGGATTTAATGGATTGCTATGATTTTTGGTACACAGTCACTTCCCCCTTAAAAGTGAACAACAATAACTTTGTTGAGTTTTTAACTTATTGTTTTACACCACTGGATGAAAATTCAGTGTTCAACCAAGTGGACTGGCATGTGTCATGAGATGTGTTTGTTGTTTAGTTTAGTATCAAATACTAAAGGTGGGCTAGTCAAAAATCTCAAATTTGATGGTGAAAATAGTAAAATGGCTACTACATTGCACATTTCTCTACGTTTACTAAACCTTTGTTAACATGCTTACAGCACTACTGTGACTACAAAGTGCATTGCGAAAAATGAAAAACATGAAAAATCCAATCCTAAAAGGCAAACCAAAGCAAGACTTTTGCTTTCGAGTGTAATGCAACACTCTTTACAAAACTCCAGACTCTTCTTCCCCATCACTTCACTGTGGGTTGGTTGTGGATAAATTAATTAAAGCCCATGTGATTAAATAAATAAATAAAACACAAAGCAGGGTCAACAATTTAGCCACTAAAGCCCAAATGACACGGAAAATCAAAGCAGGAGGTTTGGTTGCGTACCACCCTGGGCGAATTGCTAAACTGTCACTTCTGAGAATAAGCAAATCAAAATTAGAGACAATGAAATTAAGAAAGAGTAATCAAAGAACAAAAGTCTCCAGCAGATTATGCGATAACAGGCGGTGTCCCCCTTACAGTGTTGACTGCTAACTTCAAATGATGAATGATTTCTTCCTAAATCCACATCAAAACCAACGAAGCAACAGAACTTTAAAATCGGCTTAACAATTTTTTTTTTTTTTTTTATTTTATTTTTTTTACACCCAGCTTGTTGCCTCGTACCAGACGGTGTGTAAATGTGGTTTGATTCTAACACATCACCCTCCCTCCCCATGTTTTCTGTCACTCTTCACTGAACAGAGCTGCTTTGAGGTGAATGCTAAAATGATGGTGCTAACATGTTGACAATGGCAATTCACCATATTTATCATCGACGTCTGGTACATGTTAACATGTAAATATTTTCAAATGATCAGAAGCACTATGAGCAGCTTTGTTGGGTGTCTTTAGCTCTAAACTAAGTCAGCTGTGACAAAATGGCAAGGAAAACACCCATCATAGAAGCAGGCTGCCTTAATTTTCCACCTTTTCTGTGTCATTTCACAGCTTTTAAGATTCTCTGCTCAAGCGCTGCTGTTCAAAAATCATTTTATTATGTAGCCCTTGCTATCAAATGTATATCCAAAGTGGCCTGCACTGAGGGAAATTCTCTGAAAGGTAACAGCAGGATTTGCAGTCAAACACAGTTTAATCTCTGTGTACCTGTGAGAATTGAATAACCTCTATTCAATTACAGCTTGCCACGTAAGGAAAGGTCCCTCTGGCTAAAATACATCAGCTTATCAGCCGTTTAATCCTTAGCAGTGTGAAACAATAGGGTCCACCTGTAAGGCAGTCGGGGAGGGCACGGTGAGCTAAACTGTGGTACTAATTATTTGTCTTTGTGATCATTAGTAACATTAGTTGCCACAACAGTTTTGCGTTCCTTACATCTTGAAATAAGTGGCAAAACTGATTTTTCTCACGTACTATATCAGGAACATCAAAAGTAACAAGTCTGTTTAAAAAAAAAAAAAAAAAAAAAGATTCATATTTAAATAACCAGACAGCTGGTCACTTTTAGGCGTCATGAAGGCTGAGAACAGTATTGTTGGTTTGCATTACATGAAAGATCACTGAGCTTTACCTTTTGAGACCTGTCAGTTTTAAAAAAAACCAACCCAAAAACCAGGTGGTTACTGGTAAGTTCTTTAGCTAAAATGTGATGATGGATACAACTGAAAACAGGGAGAAGTCAATAAAAAGTAGCCATACAGAATTCTTTGCACCATCCAGGTAATCAATGAAGGCTGAGCACACCATTGTTGGTTCAGCAGGCTTTGTCACCAAATTGATTTTATCGAAAGGTTGATCAGCACAAAAGCAGGCTACTCAATGACATTTACTGCACAACCAAAGTCGCCACTTCATTCAGTAAAAACATTTCACGTGAAATAGACGCCTGTGTGTCACCTTTTCAGCCAAATATTCAATCTTACAGAGGTATTGATCGGATAGCCAGAAGGACAATAAAGATTATGCCCCTGTTTTGATAACCACTGTTGTAACCACTGTTTTGATTTTAAGCAATTGTGCATGTGAGGTCCTATTCTAATATTTGTTTGCTGTGAAAGATGAAAAAAAATATTTTAACCAATTTGTATCAGATTTTCACTTGGCCATCCTCTTCCCTGGGTTAGAAGAAATCTACTGATGCACACGCGCTGTGAATATATTTCTTCGTGTAGAAAAAAAAAAAGACTGGAAATTACCAATTTACTGCATTCTGTAACAACTTTGCTAAGGTTGCTGACTGCTGAAAAACCTGCAATCATCTTTTTAGTTTTGCCCAGGAAACACAAAAAGTGTGCAGAGGAAAAGGAGCCACGGAGGCACAAGCAAGAGCAAAATGAATGTGTTTAATGATTGTTAAACTTTAAAAAGACAACCACTGAGTTCAAAAGAAACCTATCGTAAAACTTATGAGCTGTTGAAAAGATCAGGTTAAGTCAATCAAAAGAACACAGTACTTCACCTGTGGGAGGAAACGGACACAACCAAAAGCCTTAAGCACTGCCTGGACAAAGGCACTCTGGCCCCGGCCATCTGCTTTTCCACAGCTGAAGTATTCCCAGTGTTGATTACTGAGTGGAGTTAGTTGAGCACAACTCACTCGCTCAACAGGAAAAGGGAGGTACTTGAGACAGTGGAGAGAGCAAGCAACAGCACACACCCACGCAACAATCCACAGTAGGCTTAGAGATATAGCAATCAGCAACAGCAACACTTGAGGGCAACTGAAGCTATGGATATTAATTTCAAACTTCACTATATTCTGCACAGTAGCTGTCAAAATATATTATTCAAACTGCTGCTTTTAATCCAGATATAGCCATACACATGTGTATTTATAGTGTGAAGCAGGACACTCTACAACATGAAAAAAAGATTAGTTACACAACAGAAGCAGAACACCTGATTTCATTAAAGGTCAAAGTCATTTTTATTATCTCTGAGGAGCAACTTTTTGCACAGTTATCACCAACAGTCAACACACAAGTCACGCAAAACAAATAAAGCTGCATCACTTCATTTAAAAGGATACGAATGAGGGACAAATGAGTTCAAAGCAACTTTAACTTATTTAACAAGGGCTAAGCAGGTCAATGAGGATTGACTGGGCCTTATTAGAGACTCTGACCTTTTACAGTTGGAAGACGTTGTTTAGGTTGTTTCTAGCAGTTAAAAAAAATTTTTACCTAAAGAAAATTACCTTTCTCTGAGTACCAACTCAATGCAACAAGGCTAAAGCATTCTTATGCAACTTGAGTCTAGATCAAAACTTTTGGGCTTCGTAAGGCTTCTGATAACAGTACAACAACAGATGGGCCTTCCCACATAATTCACCAGTGTTCGGATCAAAAGCTAACATTGCTGCTGCCTGTAACACTTGTAAAGCCGTACAACTTCAACAGCCTGGAAACAAATAAAACAAAGATGAGCAAGAGATTTCTTCATGAAGTCTTCAATTTTTGGCCAACTGATGTCCAAAAAGAAAACTTTACACTACTCACTTAATTCATCAAAGACCAGTTCTATTGTTCATCACTGAGCAGCACAACATCGATGGGAGTCATCTACTCTCCGTATGGAAAAAAAAAGAAAATTTGTGTCATATTTTGGGGATTTACGTGTAAGACAAATACACAAAGAATAGCATTACATAAAAGATCAGAGAGCTTTACCCTTTGATACCTGTCAGTTAATAAAACAAAACAAAAAAATAAATAAATAAATAAATAAAGCAGGCGGTTACTGGTAAGTTCATCAGCTAAAATGTGATGATGGATACAACTGAAAGCAGGGAGAAGTCAATAAAAAGTAGCCGCACAGAATTCTTCGCACCATCCAGGTAATCCAGGACCCTATTAAGTGGAGTGCCCTTGGCATCCTCAACAACTCTGCCTGCCCTGTAAGAAAAGAAGTGAATCCAATTTTGTTTGAATTGAACAATATCCTCAAAGGTTTTCATGATGAGAGTGCCAAAGGCCTTTAGTCACTGAATGATTTTGGTGGCTTTATTTTTAGGTGCAGATAAAACCACTGAACACTTACTGAGACAAGGAACCTGATGGAGTTCAAATCACTTCATGAAAATAAAGGAAAACTTTTCTGCACATCTTAATGAAACATCAGTATTATCTCAACTGGGACATTAGTTCCCTTTCACTAACCTGTGGAGATTAAAAGTCTCCTCCATAGAAAAACACATCCAATTCTGCTCACCTGGGCTCGGACGAACATTTAGACAGTCTGCTAAAACCATCAGTATTAAAATTCCCACATCACTGGGACGCTGAGACTCTATATCCCATGCTGGAGGTGAATTACAAGTAAGTACTCAGCAGGTTTTTCACTGTGTCCATATAAATAAGTTTGGCGAGCCTTTCTTAACTTGCCTCTGCACCTTGTTCCTACGAATATCGCCCCTCTGATGAAATGCTTACCTGAATAATTGTGTTTTAAGAGATTTTGAAGCAACCAGGGGTTAAAATGGGGCATGGAAAGCGGGGGCTCTAAGTGTCCAGTGTAGCTGTGCAGTGGTGAGAAATGATTCTCTTGGGAATAAATCACAAAATAATTTCTTTTGTGAACTCTGGTATATATTTTTTTGCTACTGTGGGTTACTGCTCTTTGTAGTTTTAAACAATTTCATGAGCTATCATAGTTTCTTTCCAGTCCCTAGCCTGTGTATTGTCAGTATAACAGTATAATGTGTTATTAGCTAAATTCATATTGATGATGCTACCTTTTGGAAACAACACAGATATTAAAGGCCCAAAAAGGTCACACATTCCTAGAGATTGGTTGGCAAGTGGTTTCTGGAGGTTGCTGGGGGTCTCTAGGTGAAATTAGTGACAAAGAGCAATAATGTGCTGCTGTCACATCTGCTATGGCACATGGTGGAGAGTGGAGAGTAAGTGTGGACCCAAATGCAGACAAAGGAGACAGAAATGGAGTAAGAAAGAAAGCCAGTTGTTTATTTTTGGCAAGCCAAAATACTAACAAAAGGCGAGAGGAGACTTAGATAAACTGGGAAAAGCTAAACACAAACACTAGGTATATAGAAAAAATACAGTAACCTGAGACCAGACAAACCAGAGACTAGGAAACATGAGGCCAGATTAGCAGAAGGTCCAACAACAGGCAGAAAAATACAGAGGGCTAAATACACAAAGGATAACGAGGGGATGGAAAACAGGAGGGAAACACAGCTGGAATTTAATCTGACACAACAAGACAAGGAGTAAGCAAAACTGGATACACTAAATACAGGACAAGGGACTATCAAAATAAAACAGGAAATATGACACACACTAAGATGCGGGCTTGACACTGGAACCGGGGAAGAAACAGACATGAGAATATAGCCAACTGTGGAGACAGAAAGGAAACAGAAAACTGTTAGGAGACCTGGGTCGTCGACCCAGAGTTTTGAGTTTTCATTATTATTGAGCTTTGATTTTGATATTATTTATAATTTCTAGTCTTTTGGTTTCTTTGTTAGAGTTCTCTGTCTTATGGCTTATGTCTCGGTGTTCCATAGTTGCTCTGTCTCCCCTGTCAGCTGTATCCCCTTGTCAAGTCCGCATCTCTGTGTTATGTTTCCTGTTTTACTTTGAAGTCCGTGTCTCAGGTTAATGTATCAGGTTTTGCTTCCCCTGTCTCGTTAGCCCTGATTTGCTCCAGCTGTGTTTCCCTCCTGTCTCTCATTCACTGATTGCTCCCTCTGTGTATTTAAGCCCTGTGTTTCCCTCTGTCCGTGTCGTCATCTACCATGCTGTGTGGTTTGCCTGTCAACTGGTTTGGTGCTTAGTTTATGTTCTAGTTCAGTTAGGTTTCTGTTTTCTACCATCCAGCAATGAAGTTTTTTGAGTTAATGTTTGCCTCCGAGTGTCTGCACATTGGGTCCTCCTTACCACCACTCCTGCCTGCACATCAGCCTACACATAACAGAGTGGACAAATCTGTAACACATTTATCTAATTTTTGCATTTTTATAACACTGAATATTGACACACACCTATCACTAGCTTTAGTACCAAAACATCTTAAAGTGTCTAAAACATGGGTGTCAAACATAAGGCCTGGGGTCCAGAATCGTTCTGGGAAAGACAGCAGTGTTAATTTTGACAGTAAATTTTGATTTATTTTAATCACAGTCTTTTGACTAAAATCTAAATTAGTGTTTGTCATGATTTAGCCATCTAAATTCGTAATATGTCCATGTGTCTTTTCGCGTCGAGATTTTGTCACGTTTTCATGAGAAACAGGGAGCATGGGAGTTCACTGAACCCCCGTTCCCAGGGCCAGATCAAATTGCACGAGTCTAACCTAACTGCATAAGGAGTTTACTTCTGTTTGAATCACTTCAGAAATCAGAAAAGGGGTTTATTGCCAGATGTTGAGCAGATTTACAGCATTAGGAAATTGCTGCGGTACTTAGTGCGAAACATACTATAAGAAACTTCCAAACTCATCCTGCCTTTCTACACATCTTAATTAGTTCTGGTTGGATCTTGTCTCTCTTGAACATTTTCTTCTCCTTTTTATTCATCGACAAAAGTGTAGATAAACTTCATCAAGAACAAAAAAGGTCGTTGAAGAAAACTACGAAGAAAATTATTAGTTAGTGAACTAAAATGTGAAGGAGGGCATAGATTTTGGACTTTTAACAATATTTTCATACATTTTATAGCTTTTCCTACTGAAAAAGACCACCCCCATGGCCATTCATACCATACCAACGTAATTAAGTGAGAAACAATTAAATGGCACGTTTGTCTCTCTACAACAGAAATTTCAGTTTATTGTATTAAAAAAAAAATTCTGTGAATGAACAAAAACTTACTGTTTTATAATTACAAGTCAGGCTGGGCAATGCACTACCATAAAATTTTCTGTATTATTACACCTTTATTTCTTACAATTTAAGCCCAAAGAGGCTGACAGATTTATTTTGCATTTCTTTATCACAAAGAAAAATTGAGACGTAGGGTTGAAATTGTACTTCACTTCCTTATATTGAGATATTTCAGAGAATAAATGTGTAGTTAAGCTTCTTTACACTAACAGAAAAAGGAGCTTCACTGGTCCTGCCTACTTAGGATCAAAGTGGGCTGTACGATATAAAATGAGTTTAACATCCTTTGCCTAAAACTCGTATCTGTTCTTGTACCACGCTCTGGCAAACAGATACTGAAAGGACTTTGCAAGTTAAACAGAAGGAGGGCACAACACAAGCTTCAGATTGGGCACCTAGTGATGATTCAACTGCCAAATCACTCTTCACATCCCCCAGGATATGATGTCATCACTGTGGGCCATTATAAATGGATGAGGCTCTGAGTGTGCATAGAGGTCCTCTTACTCAGTGCTTCCATGTAACCGCTGTGTGACTACATTTCGTCTGTACCAGTCAGTTCAGACAGAGCCACATCCCTGTGGCTGCAGTCTTCATCATTATTCTCCTCACCACATCCCTTTGTCAGCAGGCTGCCTGTAAATGATGCTCTGCTGACTTGCTCCCTCATAGCGGCGGTAGCCTTCTATTACCAAATGTGCTGATTTTACGCTCCCACTGCCTCTTAAATTGCATTCCTAGTTTTATGCAGGATTAGCGTGCTATCACAGACATTGTTCTGCAGCCACTCCACCACCTATTATTACTTTCCTCTGTTATTACTGCTGTTATACAAATGCCAGCAATTGCGGTGGCAGTTTTACAGTGTTAGTGTGCACCGTACTCTTGCTCTAAGGACAATGGTATGTGGTCTGTTTTTCTCTCCTCCTACGTGAGGTAAATATCATGGGGCATTGTGAGGAAAAAGGTTACCGAAATAAAAAGGACTCTTGCATTTGAGGAAGTCTTTTTCAAGAGTCGGGATGAATTAAAGTCTGTCTGGCTTTTGTGTTTTGACCTACAGAAAGCTAACACAGTGATGGCTGTAAAGGTCATAGAGATTGCCCTCTTTCATTTTCTAGGTGCAGAAATAGTTACACTTGGCCTTTTCATGGAGTAACAGTTGATGATAATAACAAAGTTCTGATTCATAGCTAGTATAATTCTCACTGTCATGTTACATTATCATATCATATATATCTAATGAGGTCTAAACACAAAATGCAGGGATTATGAATACCAGTGTTTGTATAAATATAATATTTAAATCTTAACCTCTTGCTGGTGCTAAATGATAAGGGCTCACCGAAAACGTCTGTTCTAAAGGCACTGCTGCATCAAATTTCAGTCCGTCCAAGAGTTGTTACGATAGGTGAACAGGTGAAGTGAGTAACATTGATTAGGTCATAATAATGCAATGATTTTAAGGAAAATATTTGACCCCAAAGGAAGCTCAAAGGCTAAAATCTAGACTATTTGTCATCCAGGGCTCTTCAACGGATGTAAAACACTTCATGGAGATCAAGTGGATAGTTTTAAATTGAAGGAATCGAGTTAAAAGAGTTTAATTCAAATCAGCAGCCTAATCCAGCGTACCGCAATCATTTAGAGGTTTTTTTGCTTCTTTCAGGGCTGGTAAAAATCAAAGAAGCCACCGACATTGAGGAGAAGTTAAACGAAGTTGAAAGGCTACTGAAGAATGCAATCAACATGCCATGCAAGGTTGGTATTAAATCTAATGGCATGGCATATTAGACTTGTAAAAGCTTCTTACATTAGAACATAAGCTCTGTACTCAAAAACCTTTTTCTTTAGTATTCCAGATCAGAGGTGATGCTGACTTTCTTTGAGCGGTCGCCCCTGGATCAGGTGTTAAGGAATGACAAAGTCCACAGAATCCAGCCATGCTTTGACAGTCCAATCAAAATATCAGGTACATACACTTATTTAACGTGAATATAACTACAATTCCATTATTATTCATGATATTTTAAAAGGCGATGTAATGTTTCTTTCTGCATCTTGCAGAAATCATGCGGTCCAACGGATTCTGTCTGGCCAACACAGAAACCATCGTGTTCGATCACAGTATCCCCGAAGAAAAAGAGAGACCTTCATCGACCGACTCTGTAGAACATACGTGAGTATTAGGATCACTCAGTCATTATTATATCTGCCTTTGCACATGTTACTGAGCAAGAAAACTATGTTTAAAATCATGTTACAGGCCAGAGTGAGTTTAACACAGTTGTAGGATTGAAGGCCACTTCAGAGTGAGAAACTACCTTCTTGCTTTCTCACAAATGTAAGGATTTCCATGCTTGCCTTTGAGTGTATACGGTAAATGCTTTGGTGAGTAAAGAGGTCCTAGAATGTGAACCTACCCCAGGACCCTCCCCCCGGTTCACATAGCACAGGAAGTGTGTCTGTGCAGCTCTTCCTTCCCTGGGTGTGTGCAGAAGGCAAAAGAGGAACACATTCCTTTCGGTACTTCACAGAAACACAAAAACATTGTAAATCACCCATAAATGGCAGCACAGCTCTAAATTTTTGTCAGTGTTTTGATGTTGACACTTACATCACACCTTTGATTCCTGGGGTAAACTACACAGGCCTGGGTTAACCCAGTATGTCTTTCATTTTATTGCCAGGTATGAAGATGGAACAGAGTTTTTGCCATTGGAAACAGATGTGTGCGATGAAGAAACAGAAGCATATGTCACCAACCTCTCCTACTACCATCTGGTCCCATTTGAAACAGATATCCTGGAATGAGCACTGATCTACCAGATGCTTGTCGATGATGGCTTGTCACGCTGTAGTATGTAGTCCTTGGTGGAACTCAACTATGCAATGCTGCACACAATGTAGCTGCTGCTTATTCCAGCAACTTTAAGAACTTGAAGTGTTGGTCATTTTGGAGTTGGCTGGGTGTACAGTATGCACAGAAGTATTAGAAGAGCGCTACAGCAGCACGCCTTTGTTTTCATCCACTTTATGTGACGTTACCGATGTGCCTCATCCAGAGCCTTACTTTTTTTTTTCTCTCTTCAGACAGACTTCAAAAGCCTTTCAGGTGATGTACCTGAGGCAGCCACACAGTATATATCCTCAGTCCTCAGTGACACTTTTAACGTGCTGTTCGGCCACTTTAAAAGAACTGAAATCTGTGGGTTGGAGTGGGATTCTAGTGGCGACTACGCAACAGCTGAAATTAGGAAGCAAAAGTAATTTTTGGAAGCATTCATGATTTCTTCTCATCCAGATTTGTTTTATACTTTTTCTTTTATTCTCTCATGGACCTAAGAGATGGATCTTTAAGGTCTATCGTGTTCTCTGCTTCCTGAATTGATGTCACGTAGGAAAAAAAAAAAACATTTAAGAAGATTTTTATATGATTTCTGTGTGTGGTGCAGTTTCCACCAGCATTAAGCAAGTTTTTTTGGTTTTTGTAAAAACTTAAAACTCACAGGAAAACTCTTATTTTATTGCTGTGTCGTGCAGCAGGATCTTTGGTTTGACAGTACGCTGAAAGCTGAATGAAACTAGACTACATGGGCTCTGATGATAGACAACTGTGGAATTTAGCTAGTTTTAGAAATGTTCCCTGTGACAAATTGTTACAGTTGCTAAATTAAAGGCCCTGAAGTGTGCGCAGTGCTTTTTCAGTCCTTTTTGACCACTCAAAGCAAACACCAGTCCACAAACTGGGGGGCAGTTTTTTCGATTTTGTATTTGTCCAAGGACTGAACCACAGAGGTTTTGATTATGATGGTGAATTGAGCAAGAATTATGTCATCTTATCCTCCAGCAGCATAAGCATCAACAGGAGATTTATTTTCATGTTTCAGTTGGGCCTTGGACTGCTGTCAGTTGAAACAATATAAAGAAAATACAAAATTTGGTTGTTATGTTGTTGCTTTGTGTTCACATGAATGCTGCCGAGTTTGATGTTGATGAGAATTTTTTTGTATTACATTTTGTCTGAATTATGAATTGTGATGTTAGACATGTAGCTTCATAATAATGCTCATTTTTTGTCCATAAAGGAATAATTTGGTGTCAAGAGTGAGTGTTGCCATCCTGTGGAAAACTGTGGAAAACTGAATCGCGTCACTGCTGTTGTTGTTATCTGATGAGTGATGAAATGGGGCAAAGAAAGCTTTGTTTAAAGGCTCCATTGAGGTCATTTTTGTAGGATGACATGAGTGGGTTCAGTCAGACGGCGGAGTGTGGGAGTTTACAACTTGGCCTGTGATGGCGGAACAAGTCCTCTCTTTATGTAAAGAAGACAAACAACTTTACTGTATTGCAAGTTCCTATAGGAAAAGTTGTGAAAAAAGGGCAAACAATTGGTTAAAATTCATGCCTTTGTATGTTTGTACTATAAGGAGGGCACTTTTACTTGTGAAACTGAAAACTCAGCTGTGCATTGCAGATGCTTTGAATGTGACCCAAATGCTAAAAATGTATATTTGTGTTGTGTTAGCTGTCTTTGCTTCGGCGGTTTTGTCACCGCAGGAGTCACCGTGGCCTTACAATCTAACTTAACAGCTTGTGTCCAGGTTCCTGCCCTTCCAAATACAAAGGCATTCAGCCCTCCACAAACTTGGCACATGAGCCGTCAGCATGGCGATCCTCCACATGAATCTGTTTAGTAACACAGTCATGATCGCTATTCACCCCGTGAGAAAGTACAGCTCTTTCACGGGGTACAAAAGTATTTCATGCTTTCTCTTCTTGTTTTCTGACCAAGAATGACGTGCTGGTTTTGTACATAAGCATTTCTGTCTAAGGTGCGAAAAAACTGGAAATTCCCACTAAAGTTTCTGGACCAAGATTTTGTTCTACAAGAAATTATCTGAAATATTGATGAACGAGCATAGGAGTTCATATTTAATAATCAAATACCCAGCAGGACCTCTGCCTTCCTTACGACTCTGTTGCAACCTTATGGCATTCAGTTTATTTTGAATATGAAGTTCTGAAATGGTACTCAACGCATTCAATGCAATGAGGAAAAAGAGCAACACAACGCTGGTACTCCAGTGCCAGTGAAACTCTTAAACAAAGCTACATGCCTGGTGTGCCAGCCGGAGGTTTGAAGGGAGACAAGTGAAGACAATAGGAAAATAAAGTTACACAAAATATTTATTTTGTAAATTTCAGCCATATTCTGTGAAGCTAACCATTCTATGCCTTGTAATGTATTGTATATTTGCTTGTGTGCATCATATGTGAGATGAACCTTTGGTTTGTAAATATGAATCTTAATTATAAACTCCTAAGATGGAGTCTATGTGCAAACATGTTTGATAACCTTAAAGATATTCAGTGTTAGATACAAATTATTATTCTAAAAACTTCTCAAAAAAAACAAATAAATAAATATGTTTTCAATAAAACAAATGGTCCCGTGATGTCTTTTGTGTACGAAGTGACTGGACTTCAGGTTCACAGAACAGCAGACGCAGACTGTGGGTAACTTGAGAAGCAAGGTAGCTACAATCAGTAGCGTTAGATATGAGATACAGTGGCATTCAGCGGTAAGTGCACAATACTCATCCACAAACTCAAAGAAGTGGAGAATATTTGATTGGAAAATCATGATTTGTAAATAAGATTATCAGAAGCAAATTTTAGCACACCATTGTTTTTCTTGTGACATTACCAATAAGTTTCATGTGTCACATGGCCCTCTTCCTATTGAAAAAACAAAAGTTGTATCCAAGATGGCCGACTTCTAAATGGCCACTATGGTCACCACCCATCTTGAGGAGTTTGCCCCCTCACATATACTAATGTGCCACAAACAGGACTTTAATATCACCAACCATTCCCATGTTATTACGGTCTATCCATATAAATGGCCCACCCTGTATATTACCACTTCATTCTATGAAAGTACACAGGCATTGAGGTGCTTGGCCGGCTGCCCGTTATCTTAGAGCGACACCTGATGGTGGGTACAGGTAGTCATCATCAGTGTCGCTTCTTCAAAATTCAGTACAGTTAAAAGGTTGCTGATTAAAAAAGGGGGAAACTGTAACATAAGAAACAGCAACAAGATGAAATAAGTAAATAATTACAGCAACCAGGCCCCCCTTAAAAAAACCTAATAAACAAACAGAAAGAACAACATCAGTACCTTGTGTCGTTTTCATTAGATAATCTTTCTTAGTCTATTTAACTGTGGAGAAATGTTCAATCAAAGGAATGTAAAAATCAAAAATTAAATTAAAAACATATTAAACATATAATAAATATTCATGAATTATTTGTCTTTTTCTTCCAATTTAAAATTAATCACCTATGTTTATTAGGACCACCTGCATCACAAACGAGAACCGCAACCTTGACTTGCAGTTTTATCATTACAGTATAAATACTTATATTTTTGCATTTATGTACATTCATAGAATGGAAAAAAAAATAGACATGGCGTAAACGTCGATGAAAATCTGCGGCAAAAAATATGTAGTAAGTGGTACAAAATAAAAGTGATTAAATCACTATTAAAATAAAATTAAACCACAAATAATACAATAAAACAAAACAAAAATAAGCTAAAGGAGGAACTGTTTCGTTTGGTAACCCCTTCAGGAGGCTGCATAACCAGGCGCATGCGCGGAGGAAGGTCGATTTAGCGGTTGTGTTTCCTGCTTGCTGTTTCCACTCGAAGCAATGGCAGAAGTAAAAGCTTCCCTGGCTTGTGGAGGTATGTTCAGCTTTTGTATTTCCTGTATGAATAACACTGGACCACACACGCTATCCCAGCATCAGTTTAAAGGCCCCTTACAGCTGCCGTTGGTGAAACTGCGGCTCAAACTAAAGCAGAGTTAGCCGGAGGGGCGACAGCTTTAGCTGGTGATGCTTCAGTCATAAGGTTTGATGCTGGGGAGGAAAAGAAACCCTAAAGCTGTAAAGCTTTACAGTGAGATAAACACCTTGTCTGATTTCAGTGCTTTCTTTTACCGTCACAGTTATAGCGGCTTTCCTGAGTTCAGCGGTGCTTGCATTTGTTGAAGACCTAGATGACACGTAAGTGATGCACTACTATGTGCCTTTTTCCCCTCACTGATTCACCGATTCAGCTTCCTGCTATGGCAACTTCCGAGTTTAGAAATCATGCTCCGTGTGGATGCAAAGTGGCTCACTGCTCCTACTTCCTGTACTTTAGCAATGCTCTGAACCCTGTATGGTAAAAAGTGCTCACATTACAGTGGTTGCATTAGCAGAAAAAAAAAAATACATGGTGGTGATCCTGATTTCCTCTCTTTCTAGTTTCACAGTGCTTTATTTTTTTTTTAGGATGCCTGTGGTGAAAAGTCTCTGTAGACTATCTCTCTTGTGTGTAATAAGCCTGTCTTTGTATTGGAACATTTTTCATCATTTTGCCTATGATAATTTAAACATTAGCTCATCAATGGGCAAAGAATAGTCTGCACGCCACAGGCTTTAACTGATTTTTTTTCACCCCCCCAGATGTCAGCAGTTTAAATGTAAGAATATGATTCTTATCTTAAATATTACTTTGGATTGCTTTGGGGACCAAACAAGACACTTTAAGAGATTTACACATATGGTTTACTCACAGTCTTTTGTGGCATTTCATTTGATTTTAATGATCACAACAGGTGCAGTGACTATTCATTAATTTTAATGTGCTTTATTTGATTGACAGAACTTGTAATTTCTTTCTAGTCTCAGCTAAATGGTTACAACTATGTTTTTTTTCTCTTTTCCATAGATTTAAAGACACCAGAGTGAATGACGTCTGGCTGGTTGATGTGAGTTTGACATTATGGACCCACACAAACACACACTCTAATCTGGGTCCATTGAGCTATGGTTTACTTCATATCCAGCACTCCACTGTCTGAATCATCCCTTGCGGAAGCAACGGGAGTCAGGGTGGGATGTCATAAGGGAGGGGGTCGTGCAAACAGTCCCCTGTGATTAGTGAATGAGAAGTCATGCATGCACGGCAAAGCCGGGGGGCTCTGAGAGCTTTAAAGCAGGGTTTGTGTCGACGGCCAAAGTAGCAAAAGTTGCTTTTGCTGTGCGTTATGGGCTGCATGGTGAATTCTGACATTGGTTTTATTTTTTGTTCTTTTCGTATACTGATGAAATTTTAAGATTTTGTGTCATTTGTGGAAACTAAGCTCCTAAAAAGAAATTCAAACAAACCAGACAATCACTGGAGCAAAAGGCTACGTAAAATTAGTGAACAAGCTCTGCTTAACACTGAATCTGTGTCTTTTACTGCTATACTAACTGTTTTGTAATCCTTTTGGGTTGCGGTGGAGAAAGACCACTGTAACTGTTGCCCATGGTCACATGTTAGGTTAGCCATTAAATCAACAATAAAGCACCAGTGTGTAAAATTAGTGCAGGAGAAAGTTGGTGCAAACCTGGAAAAGCTAAATAACCGAAAAAGCCATAACATGTACAAGAGAGCAGATACAAACCAGTGTTTTAAGTATACAAAAAAGTGTAACCAGTTAATCAGACATGTAATAGTCACACATATAATATAATAGACATATAATAACATTTGATTAGAGATGATGATTTTAAAAAAACAGACAAAAACCAAACACTTACTGAGACCAGACAAAACAAGCCTTTAATACACAATTTTTTGTTATGCATAAATTCCAACATACTTAACATCCACTGATGAAGACAACCAGGGTGTGTCATACCGGCTTCATAACTGCCCTACTTGTAAAATGGGATGGTACATCAAATGGCCCTCTGGTTATAGTGATGATTAAGAGCAGGGGGAATCACACTTTCTCATGCTACTATCTCACCTATGTGTGAAGATCCTTCTGTGGTGGTGGAGTAAGACGTGACGTGCAAACTTTTAGTGGGTTGTTTTGTTCTTATGAGCATGTCGTCATTTTGTGCATGCCTGTGTGTTAAACCCTACGTTTAGTGCTGTGGAATGACTGTCTGGCACTTTTTCCTCCAAGTTAGAAAATTGAATACAATCTGACTTAAAGTCAGTCATTGCTGAAGTGTATTTCATGCAAAAGATGCAAAAAGGCAAATTAAATGGTCAAAAGCTAACATGACCGAACACTTACAACATAAATGTCAAAGTTTTCTCCTTCATTCACATGAACTCATCAACTTCATCTTACAGTATCTGTTTTTATTTATCCTAAATGGCCTTTTATTCTTTTTGTTTGGTAAGCATATTGTGTCATGTTATAGTATTTTATTTATTTATTTATTTCTCCTGTCCCGTTAAACTTACTTCATTATGTTATGCCTGTGTAGGTTCTCAGTTGTCCAGGTCATGTTAGTCTTAGAAACTTGACAAAAGAAGTCCAGTGGCCTTCTTTTCAAGCTCTTAAGGCTTCATTACATTGTTCACATAAACTCAATCTTTCCTCCATCAATTACATTAAAAGTCCTCTACTGTTACATATATTTTACTGTGACATATTTCTATAAATGTGCTGAAAACATTAAAACAACTTTTATTTTGGACACATATGGGTACATAAGGATTATCTGTGGATAGTTCATTAACCCTTGATGTATAATAAATCTCACCAGTAAACAGACAGATATTAAAAAAGAGAGAGAGAGTTTAACATTTGATTATAGTCTTCCTTACAGGTAGCTAATGTGCCGTCATGGCAAAAAGCAAGTTCAACCTCTGTCAATTCTACTTTTTTCATATTGGGACATAATAAAAGTAATGTTCTCGTTACCAAGTCTTAAAATTTGGTAAATATAACCTCAGATGAACAGCAGCACGTAACATATCACACAGTGTTTTCATTATTAATAAATCATGAAAATCATGGAGAAGCAGTTTGTGGAAAAATTAAGTACACCCCAGTGTCTACTGATTCAGTAGCTTGTAGAATGACTAGCTATACTTCAGTCTGTTAACTAATGTTAACTTTAACATCCAGCATGCTAACTGAGGCCTGTAGTCCGAGATGCTCTGGGGTTGTTGCAGTTTTTCTGAGGGTGAACTTGCCGGGGTGTCCACTTCTGGGAAGATTAACTATTTTCTTGAATTTTCCACATTCTCACTGTAGAATGATGAACTTTTAATTATTTGGAAATGGTCATATAACCTCTCCAAAACTGATGGACAGCACCTTTTGCTTCTTTAAGAACAGTTTGACATTGCATTGCAGATGTCGTTCCTTCCTGGCAAATAAATGTCAGTGCTCCAGACAGGATAAACTTCTGTTTCTATGGCAGTGCTCACATTTGCTGATGACCAGTGCATTTGTTTAGTAAAAGCAGGGCGTGCCTTCTTTTTACCACAACTCTGTCTTTGTTGTGCCCCGGTAGAAAAGGCACTGCGTTTGTGCCGTTAATGTGACATCATGAAGTTCAGACTTCTGCAATGTAGAAAATAATATGAAAATGTACTAGCGCCGGTCCCAAGCCCAGGTAAATGGGAGGGTTGCATCAGGAAGGACAGCCGACATAAAGTCTGTGTCGAATCAAGTATGCGAATCCATCCTCTGTCGTGAACCTCTGGGAAATAAAGGACCAGCCGAAAGCACCTTCTCTTTTCTCTGTTCTGTGAAAACAGGATGACATGAGTACAATTCTTGAACCACTATTTCAAGCATAGCTTAAAAGTAAAGTACTGCCATTTTTTTCTTCTTTTATCTGCTGTTAATTACCAATAATGCTTTAAGTCAGCTGTGCTCTTGTGTGTTTGGCCATTCAACAATGGGGTGAATCTTGACGGTGAAATAGTAAGTTTGCTATTAATATAGGTTATGATTATATGAAAGATTTGTAAGTAGTAGTTGCACATGATCTAAAGAATGCTTTCTTTTATTTCCGTGGTCTCTTTCAGTTCTACGCTCCATGGTGCGGTTACTGTAAAAAACTAGAGCCAATATGGCATGAGGTGGGAGCTGAGCTGAAGAGCTCAGGGTCGCCGGTTCGTGTGGGAAAGATGGATGCTACGGCTTACTCTGGTGAGTAAATCATGTAGCAGTTTAATGTCTTCCCCTGGAGCTTGTGTGCCCCCAGGTGATTACTTTATGTGCTAGAGACAACATTTCTCTGTAATGGACCATGTTGTTCAACATCATGATGCTTTTGATATAAATTTTACAGTATTAATACCGGTTATTGTGACATTTGTGTGACGTGTAGCAATGTTGAAACAGCACTATTACAAGTGTGTCATAGTAAAAATTATACTGCCACAAATGCAACAGTTCTGTGTCTTATTAATCAGCTGCTAACTGCAAGATTAATCTATGGACACACATTCTCCAGCCAGAGCCAAGCGTCTTTCTTTTTGAATCTGTAATGCTTCAGAGAGATATTCTTAATTTTTACAGTCAGATTAAATTAGGAGAGCATGTGAATCCTTTAAGAAGATTACAAGAGGGTATTAAAATCTTTCAAAGAGAGAGACGTCTTTCAAGATGTGGAGATTAGGTCTTTCAGAAAAAGCAAGTATGATTTGCATTGTTTTCTGTGTTGCAGGAATAGCATCAGAGTTTGGTGTTCGCGGTTACCCCACAATAAAACTGTAAGTACCACTCTTTAGTTTGGTATAGATGCAAGATGAAGTTTAACGATTTGAATATATCCCACAGTCATTAAAAGACTTTATGTGAATTAATACCAAGCAGTTTTTTTAAAAACAAGTTATTATACTTGAGCACTTTAAAAAAAGTCATATTCTATTAAAAGATTAATTAAATTTTTAACACAATATTCAATTATTCCATTAAAATTGTTTTTCAGGTAACACTGTCTTTGTGAAGCTTCAGTAATTTTACTTTCACAGTTTGATCAGAGGAGTGTTTTTTTCACCAACATGTAGTAATTTCGGGCTGTAATTTGTAATGTAGCTGCTGCATTATTTATATTTTATACTCTAGCTATCGCTTTAGCCACCCCACCCCCACTCTAACCTCCTGTATCTAAGTGTACCTGCCTGTATTTTGTGTCATTATCAAGATGTTTTTTCCCTTGTTGCCTGGCCTTTGGAGATGCCCTTAAATAAATTATTCAAGAGGGAATAAGGTGTTGTTGCTTTCTCCTTAAGGCATAACCAAGTAACAAAGTCAGTTCACACATTTTGAAAAAAAATTATATTAGTTTGGCACTTCAGAGTGCTGTTAATTACACATTTCTTGTGGGATGATTGTGCAAAACTCCCTTTAGTCATTAGAATTAGCAATAGCTTCTTGATTTCACTCGTATGCTTTTCTTACAGTATATCTGAGTGTACCAGTGGAACTACAAATGTAGTTGTACAAATGTTTTAACGTATACTTTCCATTTAATTTATTTCAAATTATTTATTAAAACTTTAGTGACATTTTTTTTTATTATAAAATGAATGAATTTAGGTAGACACCAGCTGCTTAACGGCGGGGCTCATGTTGACATGAGATAAATGATCTTCCAACTTAGCAGAGTTCCCTCCATTTATATAAAGCTGAATCATTTATCAGCACACTAACATAATGGGCTCCCCATTTAGTTTCATCAAGCTCATTTGGGAAAGTGCCACAAGATCACTGCAGGGTTCATAACATTAAACCAAGCAAGTGATGAAACATCCATCGAAGAACACGAGATACCTCCCTTGGTGACAGAAGGAGACTTGATTTAGAGTTCTGTTTCCCCCTGAGTTCATTAAGCCCCGTGGGCTGATGCAACCTTAGCAATCCTTAATGCATTTTGCTTGTTGTAAGAGCTCGACTCGAGCAGTTTTCTCGGCTGGAACTCAATTAGGTAAAGTCATTTGTCTTTTTTTCCCTATTGGAGGTGTGATGATTTAGATTAAGTTGACCTTTGCGGTGAACAGGGTTTTCCTGGTGGGTACTGTTTCACCAGAACATGCTGTTTGTAAGATGGGTTATTGTTTTTAAGTTCAGATGTCGGTCACAGACTAAGGTGAGATAATATGCTTTTTATTGTTAAAGGCATGCATTTCATATGTAAAGGTATGATGTTCATTTAAAACATGGGCACAATGTATGTAAAAGAAAGGCTTAATGTGGCACTAAATGCTAGGTTTTCAATTTTTTTCTTTTTATATCATATGCCACATATCCAATATCATACTTATACCCTGTATGATACCTAAAACAGGGAATTGGTGGATTTATAAAACTGCTTATTGTGGTGGTTTGAGTATCTCAAAAATTGCTAACCCCTGGGAACTTACAACAGCTGTCTCCATAGTTTACAAAATATGATATAAAAACCAAAAAACATCCAGTGATGGGCTGTTCTCGTCAATGACAGAGGTCAGAGGAGAACTGCTAGATTGGTTAAAGCCAAAAAAAAGTGACAGCAACTATAATGAGCATGGTTGCTTTGCAGATCAGTATCTCAGTATGCGTAACACGCTGAAACTTGATTGGCCAGACCGAACCAGGCTCCACTTCTTGTGGCTCACCAAAACTGAAGTGTGGAAAAAACATGTCTTGGTACGATGACTTTAGATTTCTGCTGCAATGTGCAGATGGTAGGGTCACGATTTGGCATGAACGCTATAAATCTTTGGAACCATCCAGCTGCCTTGTGTCAACGCTTCAGGCTGGGGTAGTGGTAAAATTGCGTGGGGAATGCTCTTTCCTGGCACATAATAAGGCCCTTAATACAAACTGAACATCATTCGAATGCCACTGCCGAGCCGAGTATTGTTGCTGACCATGTGCATCTCTTGATAGCCACTGCCAGCAGGGTAAGGCGCCATTTCACAAAGCACACATGATCTGAAGCCGGTTCCATCAACATGCCAGCGGGTTTTGTATGTTCCATTCGCCTCGGCTCTCGACCAAAACCCCCTTTGGGATGAGGTTGAAAGGGAGAGCCGTACAGCCAGCAATTCTGTAGCATCGTGTACTGGTTTTATATGAACATGGTAAACGATCTGTAAGGAAGGTTTCCAATATTATACTGAATCTATGCCACCACTTAATTTAGGATTTGTTAAGTGGGCAAAGGTGGGTCCAACACTACTTTAGAAAAGCATACTAATAAACTGGCACCTGCTATATAAAATGAGGAAGAGCCAGTAGAAGCAAAAAAAATATTTGTGTTGGTTAAACAGCAAAAAGAATCTACTCTAAAATGTCAAAAGAGTGGTCCAATCAGAAAATTTAGTTCGACGTACACCTCTTGCATAATATTCTTTCTCACACAAATGCTGAATGCATGACTGCCAAGCTGTTAATTTCTGTTTTATTCAGTTTCACATATAAATGTAAGCGGTGTCATTCTGTTGGCACAAAACAGTGAAAGGTGTTGAATGCAATGAAATATTCAGCCTTTCACTATTTTTTTTCTTATTATTTTCAGGTTAAAGGGTGATCTTGCCTACAATTACAAGGGACCAAGGACAAAAGATGATATTGTAGAGTTTGCCAACAGGGTGGCAGGGTAAGTTACAGGCTTCATGCAACACTTGGAAATCAACATGAGGAGAAACTGAGAGCCGAGTAGAACTTCCCTTATTTCACAGGAAGACATGCCAAGCTAAATGAAAAGCATCTAAGCCAGCTTATCAACCCAGGCCATATTTGTTTCATAGCTCAATGGATTTCTGCCTCTGATGCTCCACTTTAAACCACTGTATCAAGTGAGCCTGACAGATTTCTCCCCTCCTTGAGGGAAATCAAACTAGATCCGTGACAGAGGGGCTGATCAAAAGCTTGGCTCGGAGACGGGTTGAGGACTGCAGTGGTTTTTTGAACCGCCACTGGGTGGTGCCAGCAGCACAGAAACCAAGATTAGGACATTACACATCACTGTTGTGCTCTGTGAGGTTTAAATACTCATCAGAATGAACTCCTGTCTCTGTTTTTTTAATTTTTGTTTTTTATTCCATCAGACCAGCCGTCCGAGCCCTTCCCAGCAAGCAGATGTTTGAGCACATGATGAAACGGCACGATGTGCTTTTTGTTTATGTTGGTGGGGATTCTCCTCTCAAAGTAAGCATCACATCATACATACATCAATACACTTTCATTCTTTTATTCTTTAGCAACCACACAGAAGTCTATATGATAGGGGCAATGCTATGCTGCAACACTGACATAATATAAGAAAGAATTCAATACTATGCAATACCTTCAAGTGATAATTGACAATGTTTGAATACCGAAAACCTTTTTTTTCTTTCTGTTTTTTTTGCTATTGCAGGAGAAATACAACGACGCTGCCTCTGAGCTCATCGTCTATACTTACTTCTTCTCTGCTTCAGAGGAAGCCTTGCCAGAGGTAATGCTTTGAATAGGCGATCATCTTTTGTCTTTAGAAAGTATTAAATAATTAATTTCACAAAAATACACTCACAAACATGTCATGAATACAATAAAAAAATAAAAATAATGTATTTAGATTATTTGAGCATGTCTCTTGCCCTGGGATTGCACACTTTACAAGCTCCGATGTTTTTTTCCCAGGACAAAGAGTTTTTCACATATTTTATATGATTTATGGATCTTTGTCTAAAGTGGTATTTTTGTGTTTTCAACAGTCAGTGTCTTTGCCAGAGCTTCCTGCAGTCGTAGTCTTTAAAGATGGAGGCTACTTTACCTATGATGGTAAGTATTTTATTTTTTTAGGATTTGTCCACTACTGTTTTCTTGTTTTCTTCAATTAGTTTAGTTTAATAGCTTAACTAGAGGGCAGTAGGGTGCCATGCTGTCTTTTGCTCCCGCCTGCTATTCCCTCCTCCTTCTCGCCTCTCACATAAACTGTGTAACCAGAGCTGTCTTCTTGTAGTTTTCCCGTTCCTGCCGCTGCTCTTTCATCCTCACCACACTGAGTTATGGTGTGCCTGGCCCATCATAAAGCACCCCAGGCTCTGCCCACTATTGTGTGTGTGGTTAGGCCAGTGATGTTGTGGCGGTTTGTCTCTGGGCGGACGTACATAGCAGGCCAGGGTGGATGAACTGGCTTGAGTGGGAGTGCGAGACCGCAGATTCGACCAAAGAAGAGCGCAGAGCTGGTAGTGTGTATACAGTTAAAGCCAAGAGGGGAATCACTGCATCAGCCATCGAGTCAAAGCAGACAAAAAAGAAAAAAAAATCACATTTGCGATGCGTAAAAGGTTTAGAGGATCTGCTTTTTCGGGTCATAATTGAAAGCTTTCAGCGCAGTAACGTGAGTTCACCGCATTCCTCCATGATCTCTTGTACGTCTCTGCCGCTTTGGGCCTGAGTTGGCAGGCGGAACCGGAAGCGAAGAGCGTCGAGGCACAGCGACAACACAAATGGCCCCCAGTAGTGGCTGTTAGGGAGGTCACGCGCACGGTGTGTGACCCGGAGAACAAAATTCATCTGCGCCGCAGTCTGCACGTTTGCATCCATCTGCTCCACCTGACCATTTCTGAAGGCGGGTTTCACGCACCAGAATCTCAACAGAAGAGGCTCACCACAGTAGATGTTAACCACAAAAACTCCACACTCTGCAGAGTCCTCTAGGACCCTGATACGGAGGATGTGATGAATCTGTAGCATTGCCATGGTGACGGTGTGTTAAACTTGTCAAGGACTGAGGAGGGGAGCAGCATGGCAAAATGACATGGCTGTGTCCTTCCTTTCTTTGTCCTTTTCAGTCGTTCGGAAACTGCAGAAGAAAAACACTTTTATTATTTAGTGTAGTAGCACAGAAACTGAGTCATTAAGCATTAGGCACTTACCTCAAGTGATAGCAAAAGAGAAATTTAAGGAAGTGGTTTGCCTCGCTTTTTTAAAGACTTATAGCCTTCAGCCTCGGCTTTCTGTCCATCTGCTGTAGTATGTTTCTAGTTTCCCTGAAGATCTGCTGGCTAAATGTTGGATGAAGGAAAAAACGAGTCAACCACACCTCATATGGTTTGCCCTCACTTTGCATGGTGTTCAGTCAGAAAATTTTATATGGCTAAACTTATGAGACCCATTTGCATAGGCACCTAGTGACACTGTTTTATGGCAGGCTGTGACGTTTAGTCAAGCGTGTGAATATTATACTGTGAAACTGACACGTTCTTTTTTTGCTGCATTGTTGTTTATCTTCTAGCTTTAGAGGCCAACAGCTGCCAAGATATTCTAACGACTTTGATCATGCCCCCCCCCGCCAACTATTTGCTTTCATATGTATTTTCCGAATATGCAGATTCAAAGTAGTCATTAGAAATTCACTGCACACTTGCTGTTCTTGCTGTGCACTTCTGTTTTTAAAGAACGGGTCCCACTGAGCACAGCCACACTGTCCAAACACAAGCTCTCGCTTTGTGTAAAATGATATTTGACATGTTATTGTTTAGCTTTGATTGCTTTAGTGCGCATCACAAATAGCGGCATCCCTTTTGAAGAGCACTGTTAAGATATAGTAGAACACAGAAGCTCATACATATTTAATTACCCAAATCCTCTGTTTCATACAGTTATACAGGTCTGCTCTGCTATTGTGCTTCAAAAGCCAAGTGGTTTTGATCATTGTGTAGCTGCACTGAAAGCTACTGGGTAACATGTAAGAAAGCAGAAAAATATAATTAACATATATGTCAGCATGCACAGTATGGCAATCGTAACCGTTTCACTTGCCAAGGTTTTCAGATACGTTTTTGGGTCTTTGAGTCCTCGTAATGCTCAGAGCTCCACGTAAGGCTTCCTGTTAATCTGACTCAGTGGTTAATGGTTTGGCCTTTCCACTCCTTGTATGGAAACATTCATAATGCTGCCAGCTGTGAGGCTGAATGCGTTTGCATATGTTTATTGGGATTGTGTAAATGACAGGATGATTAACAGTTTGTGAATGTGATGACAGAAAAGATCACACTTAAACAGGTGATAACACAATGATGACATTTTGGTACAGCGCACACGGTCAGCCTTCATTTCACTGGTTATTGCAATCTGCAGTGTTGGCAAGGTCAGCGTGAATGACATTGATGGAAAGCCTAATAACTGGTTGTTGTTTTTGTTTTTAAAGCTGTTTTTACTTTGTTTGGACAGAGGAGTGGTGGGTGGGGGGGTATGAAGTGCAAAAAAGGCAGAGATGCTGCATTTCAAACTGTGACCATGGATTTTACTATCTTATTTGGAAAGTGGACAAAAGTATTTGGACATTAGCATAATTAACATAAGTCAAATGTTTAATTATTGTCAAATTATTGGGTCAAAATGACCAAATTATAAAAGTGTATCTCTTTAATGTTACAGCTGCTATTGTAATGTTTAATTACTAATTTATTGCTAAATAGAGCTATAAGTATATAATGTAGAGTACTACATTCTGCAACTGCATGCAAATTACAGTGGAGTAATTAAAGTGGGAATACAGTGAAGTACAGGGTGGGCCATTTATATGGATACACCGTAATAACATGGGAATGGTTGGTGATATTAAAGTCCTGTTTGTGGCACATTAGTGTATATGTGAGGGGGCAAACTCCTCAAGATGGGTGGTGACCATGGTGGCCATTTAGAAGTCGGCCATCTTGGATACAACTTTTGTTTTTTCAACAGGAAGAGGGCCATGTGACACATGAAACTTATTGGCAATGTCACAAGAAAAACAATGGTGTGCTTGGTTTCAACGTAACTTTATTCTTTCATGAGTTATTTACAAGTTTCTGACCACTTATAAAATGTGTTCAATGTGCTGGCCAGTGTGTTAGATTGTCAATGCAACCCTCTTCTCCCACTCTTCACACACTGATAGCAACACCACAGGAGAAATGCCAGCACAGGCATCCAGTATCCGTAGTTTCAGGTGCTGCACATCTCGTATCTTCACACCA
>VUQG01043946.1:4874-15627 GCA_015106755.1 Etia nguti | reverse complement strand
TTGAGGGCGTCTCCCATTTTGACCTCGGAACTTCCAGGCCATACTCGGCACAGATGTTTCTGTATACTATGCCGGCCACTTGGTTATGGCGCTCCATGTATGCCCTGCCTGCTAGCATCTTGCACCCTGCTGTTATGTGCTGGATTGTCTCAGGGGCATCTTTACACAGCCTGCACCTGGGGTCTTGCCTGGTGTGATAGACTCCAACCTCTATGGAACTTGTGCTCACCGCTTGTTCCTGTGCTGCCATGATTAGTGCCTCTGTGCTGTCTTTCAGTCCAGCTTTGTCCAGCCACTGGTAGGATTTCTGGATATCAGCCACCTCTATCTGCCGGTGGTACATACCGTGCAGGGGCCTGTCCTTCCATGATGGTTCCTCGTCTCCCTCCCTCCCTCTTTCTTGGGTTTCTGCTGCCTGAGGTATTCAGTTGGGGCCATCTTCTTGATGTATTCATGGATGTTCGTTGTCTCATCCTGGACTGTGGTGCTGACACTCACCAGTCCTCCTTTGGCCTCCTTCCTTCCGTCATTTGTACTAAATGAGTTTGCCAGGATTGGCAGAGAAACATAAAGTCCAGAGGGAGAAGGAATTTATCCACCTCAATGAACTCTGCCCGGTCAGCTGTTCATCGGGACGCCGCGTTTGGACCGTGGTGGTGGTGGACTTGCCGGGACAGTTTCTCCTGCAGAGACATGGACTCTGAGACTTTCCCCTCCTTGAGTCACAACTTCTTAAGGTTGGTCCATCAAATATATTTTACTGTTTTAATTTACAGCCCTTCTGGTGTTTTTATTTAGGATTTTACAGACTTTTTATCTTCCATTATTAAACTGGGGAAAAGTTTTAATGATCAGGGATTTCAACCTGCATGTGGATGATCTTAGCCGTAGCAAGGCCTCTGACTTCTTATCCATTACAGACTCTTTTCATTTTATTCAGCACGTCTCTGGACCCACTCGCTGCAAAGGCCACACCTTGAACCTTCTCTTGGCTTAGACATAACTCATCTCTGTGTTAAGGATATACAAGTGAGCGGCCATTTGTTATTTTTAACCTTAGTTTTCCTCTGGACACGCCACCATCTAATCTCATGATCCATAAGCAGATCATAAATCAGGATGTTGCAGGAAGTTTTCTGATTTGTTGGAGAAATTTGATCAGGGGCTGCAATGGTGCTGATGTTGCCACATAGTGTTTTAACAATCACTGTTTGGAGACTTTAAATTCTGTGGCACGTGTGAAAGCTGCCATTCTCCCACCCCGCCCAAATAAAAGAGATCATCCATGGATAAATGATGCCACATGGAGAGTCACTAATGCAGTACTAAAATGAATCAAGCCGACAACATTTGATAATATTGTAAGAATCTAAATCTAAGACATAATCAATTCCATAGATCATGACATTACAGGTTGCCAATGAAATGGTGATCTGTCATGAATCAGAAGAACAACTCCCATCAAGTGAGAGCCAGCGCCCACTTTTTTTTTAATGAGGTTTGTTGTGTTGCTACAGTATTTAACGGTCTTCCCACATATATCGCACATAGCATCATTCCTGTGCTGAACGTAAACGCAGGTATGATCTGTGAACAAAGTCAAGATGGCGTGTTTTGTGGTCTAATGTTTTGTCCCCTGGGTTTCTCATAGTTCACACTCTTGCAGAGGCGTAGCAAGCACATGAATGAGAGGCGGAAGGCGATTGTAGTTCCTATTGAGAGGGTAGTGCCTACTATTGCGCTAATTACAGAGTTTACTTTTGTCTGCATGTCATATTTATGATTAAAAACAAATATATTCAAATTAGATATTGATATTTTCATATGGGAATTGATCCTACAACATGAAACACTAGTATTGGACATATCGATATTTCAGGATCGCTCCTCATGTCACTACTCTCAGTCAGTGAGTGAGAAGGGAAAAGAAAATGTTAGTGGTCCTGTAACCAGCCACCAGTTAGTGGATTCTACTGTTTGTAAACAGGCAGTGCCGACTGTCTTACAACATACTTCATGCATTTACTGCATTCAGTTACTATTTTCAAGGCCTTAATTGAGCCTTAATATTCCAATCTTCTCTGGGTTTTTCCTCCAGTCCATGGGGTTATGATTCAACGCAATGACATTTACATGTTTAATAAGTATTTGCTTTAAATGGGAAATTAGCTAGTCCCTAGTGAATCTCCAAGTAACACATCTGTGACTTCAGGTCAGTTTCACTGCACATCACACTCAGGTGAAAGTTTAAAAAGGAATTTGCTTGGAGACTTAGGAACAACACAGTTAGATGGAATTTAGCATAAAAGCAAGATTTACACTTTAATATATCATTTAAAACAATTTGAAGGAGATGTTCCCTCCTCTCCGTTTGGGTGGGGAAACTTAGATACAAGCATGTTTGAACATATGTGGATATAGAGGCCGCCATGAACTGCGACGATTTGACACTGAAATGCTTAGGTTATCAGTGTGTGTGTGTGCGCGTGTGTGCATGCACGTGTATGCGTGTGTGTGTTTGTGTGTATGTGCTTGCATGCGTTTACATGCGCAGAGAAGTGGGCCAGTTGCAATGAATCAAATTGACTGGAGAGACAAAAATGGAGCTCGGAACAAAATGAGGCCAACCTCACAGATGTTCAATAAAGCAGTGAACAAATTAAACTTTACACTACATAAAAGCAGAAAACAACAGTTGACAGTTTCCGTGTTACACTTTCAGTACTAGGTGAGGACAGCCTCCTGAAGAGTATTATGATGGCTTAATTGAAGAATCTGATGGATCTGTGTCCTTATGATTTGCATGTTTTCATGTAAGCAGGTATTTTTATTTGTAAGCATGTAAGAACGACTTATGTCACCTTCCTAATAAAACTCTGTTAATCTTTCTTTCTTTGACTCTCAATAACTACCGTAAAGAAGAAAAGAAATATAAAAGTTTGTTAATCTGATGCTTTTACCTCTACTTGTTCTTCAGAGATCATAAACCACACAAATGCTTTTGCTTTCAAAGCTTCAGTGTCATGAGACTGACTTTTGAACCCAGCACTTTGGGTTTTGTAGTTTAATTATTCTTGACCTTTGTCTTTAGCCTGGGATTTTAGTTTCAATAAATGGGTTTCAGTTAGTATTTTACTTAGAGGTTAGTTTGTATAGGGTTTTGTTATTCCCTTAGTCTTCCCTTCTGTGTCAGCTTTGTTTATTGGTGTCATTGCCTCTGTGTTTGTTACTTCCTGTTTAGTTTTGCGTCCCCTTGTCTCATTAGTTAGATTCTGTTCACCTGTCTCTTGTTTCCCCTGCCATATCCTCTCTCCCTAATCACCTGTTTGTATTTAAGCCCTCCGTTTTCCTCAGTTTCGTGTTGTATTGTACTGTTTCTCTGCCAGCGTATTTCCTCAATAATTCCTGTTAGGATTATTTATCTCAGTGTTTCATGAAGCCTCGCTTTGCTTATCACTACCAGATGTGAGATGAGAACTGAAACGCTCGAAACAATTGTGCCTGAATTGTATTGATGTTTCAAAAAAATCTGAAACACATCTCCACAGTGACACCTATTGGCCACTTTTGCTATTGTCAGATCTTGATAACACTATTCTCTGAAACAACAGGTAATCCAAATCTAAATAGTTTTTGTTTTTTTTAAATAATCCCAATACAAACAGGGAAAAGAAAAATGCTGAGACAGTACAAAGAACAATGTGCTTCAGAAAATACTCCTTCTGTTAACATATGTGAGGTTGTTTCAGTTGCTTAGTTCGGTTGTACTCTAAGCCAATTCATAAAATATATTGAGCACACATGGTTGTGTTTGTCCCAATACACACGCAGGTTTTAAATTATTTGGGACTTCATTTTCTGCAAGTTAGCTCTCCAGCCTTGCAGCAATCACAGAATTGGTTGACTGAAGCTTTCTGGGAGTATCACTAAGTTTGTTCATCACACTGCTAAACAAAGCTAGAAGCTGCCGTGATGTTTTATTTTTAATGAATTCAAAAGTAAATATTTAAATAAACAAGACTAAATGTGTTTTAGTCTTTCACACTTTTTTTCAGTAGTTTCTGGCTTTTTGATTTGCTGTGTTTGTATTCATTTTCTAATCCAGTCTGTCATTTAGGTGAACACCCAACTAATACTCAGATTTTTAACTTTACTGTTTCACAAAGCTTTAAAAAGGGGAATGTCCACAATTTTAGATGCAGGATGTTTTATTAAAGCAGTTTAGCATGACCAAAGCAAAAGCATAATTAAATGATAAAAAAACAAAACAATGATGCAATCATTTGATATATACTTATTTAAGACTTTGGACTGGCTCGAAGAGATTCTGGCAAACCGTCAGGCGACTCTACCTGCAGTGTGTATAATGCAGGTGGAGTGCTGCTGACATGGACTGAGAACATTTTCGGATGGTGAAAGGAATACTAGGAAGTGGAGTCTGGAAAAAAAGGGGGACGAATCGTCTATCTCTGGGGGTGAGGTCACTGAGGCAGTTAAACGACTTCTTGGTGGCAGGACACCTGGATTGGATGAGGTTCGCCCTGAGTATCTGAAGGCTCTGGATGTTGTAGGGCTGTCTTGGTTGACACACCTCTATAGTGTTGCATGGACATCAGGGGCGGTACCTCTGGATTGGCCGACCAGGGTGGTGGTTCCCATGTTTAAGAAAGGTTTGTTCCAACTACAGGGGGATCACACTCCTCAGCCTCCCTGGGAAAGTCTATGCCAGGGTGCTGGAAAACAGAGTTCGCCCATTAGTCGAACTTCGGATACAGGAGGAACAATGCTGTTTTCGTCCTGGTCGTGGAACGCTGGACCAGCTCTTTATCCTCTCAAGGATAATTGAAGGTGCATGGGTGTTTGCCCATCCAATCTACATGTGCTTTGTGGACTTTTGTTGTAACCAGTTGTCATTGCTGTTGATGCGAATTATTATTTTACAAAATCTCTGTTTATCCTTAACCACCAGTTTAAGGGTTCCTTCAATGTTGCCTGCTTCAATTAACTATGGCTGCTAATGTCTCTAACATCACTGTGTTCCAATTTCGCAGTTGGCCTAATGTCTATCACTGGTCACCAGTACTATCAGTTCCCGTTGCAGAGCTGAGTATCAGTAGCAAACGTCTCTGCAGGACAATCAGGCTCTCCCGAGTCCAGGCTTCTCAGTAGGTGCTTTATATTGTAAGGTAGACCCTACAATAATACATACAGTGGCCAGGGATCAAACCACCAACCTTCCAATTAAAAGTGCCCAATCACTGCCTGAAAAGTTAAAAACTGCCTGCAGCTGGATCTGGAAACATCCTTCAAGAATGTGCCATCTTCTTCAATGTGACAACAGTTTACCCATATTTTACAAGCAAAAAGTTATTTGGTAACAAACATGCTGAAGTTGTCGGCTCCCTCGCTCACCATCCCTCACCTCACCTTTCTTTATGTATACTTATTGTCCTGTTCCATCAATTGGATTGGTGTGTGTAAGTGTTATGTTAATTCTCTGCTTAATGAAGCTCATACGTAAGTTCAATAAGGAAGATCTATGGCCTCACGTCTGTCCGCTCCCAGGCGCTGCTGGCTAAATCTGAGCTTTATCACTTCCACTTTCCCACGCTCTCAAGCTGTTTGTTTCATCACTGGTGTAGTCCAGTCACCTTCTCCCGTCCTTCTCCAAGCCAGTCAGCATTCATGCCGCGTAGTTTGAATCTCACTGTGCATCTGTCTTTCTTCGTCACAGATGCCTTTGTGCAACCCAACTCCTCCCCATCTCCACCTCTGAGCAGACAAACTTCATTCAAGCCACCTTTATGGAAGGTGGAGACGGCCCATGGGAGTCTAACTGAGCACAATAAATCATGTTCATTTTTTCCAATGATCTGTCCTTACTGAAATGTGGTGATAATGAAAACACTGTAATGATAGACTTTTACTGCAATGAATGACTGTCTTTTACATGCTCTCTCTAGACTCTTCAAAGAAATTCCACTTTGGGTCTCATCAAGAATTTTACAACAAAGCAGTTTTGTCAAGGGTCATAAAACTTTATTCCAACAACAAAGTACAGTACTCCTTACTGATAAAATGTTTCAATTTTCAGGCAGGGTGTAAGAGTCTGGCCTGGTGCATGGATTCTTAGAACAGGGGTTCTTAAACTTTTGGGGGCCAGGGAACCCTTACAGGGGGTAAAATTTTTCCAAGCACCTTCTTATAATCCTCATGCTGATAAAAGTCTGGGTGCTTCGTGATGCGATGCTGCTTCATTCCCGATAAAGCCAAACTCGAGGTAACTGTCATACTTTCTCACTTTAGCTGTTTTGGCTTTTGCAATGCTTGCAATACTTAAATATTTGTCCTTTGTTCTAATTAACCCCCAATCTATGGCTCGTGGACCCCTGGGGGTCCTGGGACCCCAGTTTGAAAAATACTGTCTTAGAGGAATAGCAGCTTATTTATTATTCCTGATATCAGAATGAGAAAAACTTTATTATTCCAAGAGGGAAATTAAGTTATAATGGCATCATACTGACAACAAACCAATTGTATAAAATGAAGTGTAGAAATAGATATAAATGGTAAAAATATAGAGATAGAAATTTAGATATAAACATAAGTATATACAAAAATATAAAAAGACACAAGTATTAACATTAATGTTTCTAGGATATCACAGATATTATAAGTGTAGAGGTCTGCAAGTACACGCTGTGGCATACAGCGTGACAGAGTGCAGCGAGGTATGTTTAGTCCAGTTTGGTATTTGTGGCTCTGAATCAAGTGGATGAATTATATAGTGTGATACAGGCAGGAAGAAATGGCCTCCTTTGCTGTTCCCTCAGACAGCCAGGGTGAAGGAGTCTGTTACTGAAATTGCTCTTCAGATTGTCTAGTGTGTTTTGGAGGGAGTGGGAGTGTTTTGTGTTTTGTGTTATTATTAATCATTGATTTCATTATGGTTTTCTGTTTTGTATTATATTCACTGTTCCTGGTTTCTGGGTTTCTGTTCTGTTTCTGTTCTCCGTGTGTTGTATGCTTAGTCTTAGGAAAGACATAAAGACAGAACACTGTGTTCCACGTCTAGTTACTTTTGTCTCTGTGCTTCATGTTCCCTCTGTTCCAGAGTCTGTCATGTTTCCACGTCTCAGTGTCTAGTCTGCGTCTTTGTGAATTGTCTCATGTTTCCTGTTTTATTTTGATAGTCCTTGTCCTGCGTGCAGTGTATCTAGTTTTGCTTCCCCTTGTCTCGTTATGTTTGATTACTCTCAGCTGTGTCCTCCTGCTGTGTCTCATTCCCTCATTACGCTTGTGTGTATTTAGGCTCTGTGTTCTCTTCTGCCCTTTGTTGCATTGTACCCTCACTATGCTGCGTGTTTTATCCTCTGTGCTCCTCGTAGTTTTCTGGCTCTGTTTCCCAATTTAGTTCCTTAGCTTCCCAGTGTTTTAGTGTTTTGATTTTGCTTTGTATTTCTAGTTCATCGCTTTCGGTTTTGTTTTCTGTATGTTTGAAGAGTCATTTACAGCCAAAATAAAGCTGCTTCGTTTAGTTCACCCTTGCATTTATGAGTCCTGCATTTGGGTCCTACATCCTGCCTGCCACACAGCAAACATTGACAGGAGTTATCTTATATGATTGCCTGCAGTCTTGTGTCATAGCACATAGTCTAGTGTCCAGTTCTTAGTTATGTTTTTCTCTGTGGAGTTTGTTCAGTTTTGCTACCCTTTGCCTCATTAGTTTGATTCAGTTCTGCTGTGTTTTCCCCATGTGTCTCCACTTCTCCTAATCACCCTCTTGTGTATATACTAGCTGTGTCCCAATTCAGGGGTCGCACAATTCGGAGGACCCTGCCTTCTGTTCCAGCAGATTCAACAGCACTGCCCGAGACTTCCTGCTCAGCCAAATATCAGGCCTGGTTAAAAGTGCCTGTGTATACTGGGACACTCAGGTTAATCCTGCACTGTAATGATAAGTTCATTACCAATAATCCTGTTGGCTTTTTATTTACACTGTTGTTATTTTCTCATTTTGGACAATTTAATAGGTCAGGTACAAATAAATTGTTGTACATAATTTGAGAAAATAATGCAAATACAGTTGGAAAATTTCCAATGTTTTTAATTTCCAAACCTCAATCCTTTTGTTTATGCAGAACATAGTTTGTAACAAAACCATAAATAAAGTGGAAATATGTACAGTGTCTTTTTATCATTTTTTTTTTCAGCAAGTTTTTCCAATACACCTAACAGCCTGTCCATTCTCTCGGCTCTTCCTTCCTCCATTTCTCTTTGCTGTCTCATGTCCTCTCTTATTAATTCAAGAAATTCATCCTCCCTGTCCTTCTTTCTTTTGTCCGCTCTTGGCTTCAGCAGGCCCACATCCTCCTGCTCTTCCTGGTCTGGCACTTGGTTGTCCACTACTGAACTGGGCCCTGGAGTGTCCTCCTGGATGGAGGCAATTAGGACTGGAGGCCTCTGTCCTAACACCTCATCCATGAGGGCAAACCAGGGCCATGCAGCAGCTGTGGGCTTCCCACTCACTCCCTCGCCTGTGGCTGGATACTTGTTTATATAAATAACTTCAAAATATTCCAGTTGACAGTACATCTTTCAATACTACTGAACACACTTTGTATTTTTTTTTTCTCAAATTCTCTCATTCTTTTCAGCCTGCAAAGGGGTGATTTCCCCACCAGGCCCACCTTCTCAAGCAAAATGTACTAAATTAGGACCACAAGACAGAAGAATCACTCTCCCTTATGCCTAACTGATTAAAAACCTTATACTGTTGCTGTACCTCCAACCCACAGCGGCTGAGTTCTTGGAATCGGTGAACAGGTCTTCGTTGTCTCTGCAGAGTTGGATGAACTCAGCCGTCTGCTCCTTACTCTCTAAAATATGACAGTATTGGAGTAAATTCTCGATCATCTCACACTGCTGTTTAATCAGTTTTCTGTTTGACGTTTGCACAGCATATTCAGCTGTGTGGAAACTACAAACTTTAATGTCAGGCAAACCAATTTATTGTGGAACAAATAAAGCACTGAAAAAAGCCAAACAATAACTTTTTAAGGTTTTAAGGTTATTTAAGTGACTTATATATCATGTTTAACATGAGTAGTGAGAGCACCTTTGCAAATATGTGATGTCTTGATAAATCAAGCAGATATTTGAAGTTTACACAGCTACATTCTCGCCTAAAAATATCTTAAAAATTTATTTTGTGACCCAGAAAGAGTAATATTAAAACTGACCCTTCTGTTTAAAGAAAAAAAACAGCGGGACTGTGCATTTATGGTCACGTAAGTTTAACGAGTGTCACAAGATTCACCTTAACATTTAAGATTCAACTTCCATTAACTTTTACATTTTCACATTTGTGTCGCTACTTCAAACATATCTTACATGTAAAGATGTAGGTGTCCTCCGCCGCCGTTTCTACCTTCTCCGCAGCTGATGCCATTGTTACAAACTGAATTGGCCGGGTCACGCTATGAATCCTGGGATATGTTGGGCTACGAAGGCTACACCCGACCCAGCCTTCACATTTGGGCAAATGAAGGCCGCATTTGTCGGCTGCATTTTGAGGACTCTTCGTCGCGTTGCTTTAATGTAATCGGTCTACAAATGCGCACTCCGAAGCGTGCGCCCCCTGAATTGGGACACAGCTACTGTCTGACTCTCCCTTTGTCCCTTGTCAGAACACAAGCCATCTTGTTCTCACAGCTCCCAGCTTCAGTATTCTGTTTTTTTTATTCCCCAGTATAGGTTTCTCTTAGGTTATCTGTTCTATATCCTTTGTATTTTTTTATTATTCTCTCCTGCTAAAATAAATGTCTTGCCTTTTGTTTAAGCTCATCTGCCTGTGTGTCTGCATTTTGATCCTTCACCCCACACTGCACTGAGTTTGCACATCTTGCAGACTCATGACATCTTACCAGCATTGTGTCACTGACCACCTCCTCCAGGGTGGCGAGCTTCATGCTGACAACAGACTTTGCCTTCCTGATAAATGTATTCCCTCTGTTTGCATCCTTTGCTTTGAAGCCTGTACGCTGGCAAAAACAGACTATTAAAATTTAGGAATTGGGATGGGAATTGCTAAGAATAGATAAGAATTTAGCAATTCCGTTATCGATTTGATTCCTTATCGATTCTTTTATCAATGGTCAGTGGGTTCTGATTGGCTATGTTTTGAGAGTCACCACCATTGCTAAGCAGCAATAAAGAAAATGGGTTTGATTTTTATTTAGGATTAATAATCTTTTAGTTTTTTTACTGATTGAATAATTAGAAAACTGCACACATCAGTATAAAAGAATGTGTGGGGCCAGCTGTAGACATGATAACTGGCGCCTGATATCGGTCACGGCCACCTCATAGCTCAGTGCCTGCAAAAAAAAGGGGCTTGTTTAGCAGCTGTTGTTTATGAACCAAAGTTCTGCACATGACTAAATGATGGAAGTGTAAAAGAAGTGGAGGGGCGAGTTCGCAAAGGTAGTGAAAAGAAAAAAAACCAATATAACCTATTTTATAGAGCCATATTGGCTGTAGTATTGAATGATTAAATATCTTTAACCCCGGGTAAAGGCAGTCGATGCCCTTAAATCAGGGGTGGGGAGCTCCAGGCCTGAAGGGCTGGTGTCCTGCAGGTTTTAGATCTCACCCTGGGTCAACACACCTGAATCAGATGATTAGTTTATTACCAGGGCTCTGGAGAACTTCAAGACATGTTGAGGAGGTCATTTAGCCATTTAAATCAGCT
>VUQG01043945.1:0-19963 GCA_015106755.1 Etia nguti | reverse complement strand
TTCTGCAGTGTGGCAATGAGTCAGACAAGCCTGCTGATGCTAATGGACAGTCTGTGGGAGAGACAGACTGAGGAAGCTTGCTGTACTGTAGCACACTTATCCACAAGACAAAAACCTACAGCTTCACAATAGCACACAAATTTCCTTTACACACAAGTGAACTGGACAGCAATACTTCTTGGGACAGAACCACAGTGATCACGATGGTAGTCATATCTGCAGTTGTTGCTTAGATTCTTATTAGTTTTTTTCTCCTCTATTAAAGAGAGTGAAAGACACAGATGGTTGTGTGTTTTGTGTGTGTTCACAAAAGGGGAACAGAGGAACAAAAAGACCAGAGGATCCAGGTTAAGAACAGACTAAGGCTGAGCCAGGAGAGAGTGTGTGCTCCATATTTTATTCAGCTATACTGTGTGCCGCTCCTGTGGTTTTGCTTAGCTTAGCTCTTTCTGACTGTGACCTGACTGGAGACACAGTTGTCTGTATGCGTCCAACCTCTCACTCACGCACGGAGCATTAAGCTCACACGTTTTCTTTGCATCATTTTATGCACATGTGCATGTAAAGCCTCCCCGGTGCACATATGCGCATTTGTGAATTGGACTGCATGCACAGGGGACCGCATGTCTGTGTGCATCCTTTAATTATCTGCCTATCTTCAATTAGGATCACAGCGTCTGCTTCATCTCCTGGTATTAATTTAGCAACATTTGTTAGTGGACAAAACTAGAACAGCATAATTATTTTACCGCGCTCCTTCTTCCTGTGAGGATTGGATTGCTGAATCCCACTTCCTCCTTCACCAGATTCCATATACGGCTAACCTTTACGAGCACCGTCTCCACTGGTTGGCTCTGCTTGTTACTATGGCAACCCCTACACACTGGAGGACCCCCACCACCACCACCACCGCTGCCTCAGCCTCATAGCCCTTTCCCTTCACCATCCTTTCCATTTTACCACCACCACCAGCATCACCTCCACTTGTGCACACTAGGCAGCAGAGTGCTGTGGGGGAGGGATGAGAGAGGGAGAGAGGTGAATGTGGAGAGATAACCAAGACGAAACTGAGACAGTGAAATGGAGCAAAGAGAAAGGTTGGCGAACGGGAGATTAGAGATGACAAAAGAACTTGTGGTTATGAAAGGTAGCGAGAGAGAGCCTAAAATTGAAGGGGAAATTGCCACAGAATAATAAGAAAGGTGCTGCATCGTCTGAGAGATCAAGAAAGTATGTGTAATAAAGAAAGATGGCTGAAGTAAAGAAAGAGGTAACAAGTGATACACAGAATGTATGAGGGTGAATGAGGTTGTGTTATTGTGGAGATTGAAGAGCAGTCCCCGCCTCTCCTCATCATAAAATCTCTCATTTCTCAAGGCCACAACAAAATAGGCAAGGCTACAGCTTTGAATCACTCTGACTCAATAAATACACTCTCCAAGCTCTATTTTTATTACAGCAAGCTTAGTAAGAGCCATGTTCTTCTCTACCAACACCATGTCCTGTATATTGCCAGAGAAATCCAGTAGATGCTGTAATGCCTTGTTGTTATTTTTGTGGTCAGCAGTGAGTTTTCAGTTTCACAGTTTTTATCATGATTATTTCCATTTTCAGTCATTGCGTATGTTTAGGTCAGCAGCCCAGTGCGATGCACAAGTTAAACAATGTTATGTGGGACAGAAACAGAGACAGAGATTATTATTGAGATGACTGAAGAAGTGTTAGTTAATGCATTAAATGTGTGGCTATTGTCAGCAGTCTAAATCATCATCTTCCTCTTCATCATCTTCTGTGGGGTCATCACAGTGCTTCATCTGCTTCTGTCTCGCCCTATCCCTAAGCAGCACCATCTATCACAACAAGCCTCTGCATGTCCTTCTTGAATGCATCCATGACTCTTCTCTTGTTTCCTTCTGCCTGGCCTCTAGCTTTGTTGCCAAGCTGCTAACCTGAGCTATCCCTCTAATATATTCTTTTCTAATATTTTTGGCTACTCCAAATGAAAATCTGAACGTCTTCTACTCTGCCACCGCTTGGCCTCCTGTATTTTTGTCAGTGCCAAACCACACATCGTAGCAGGTCTCACTACCATCTTGTAAACGTCCCCTTTCTCTCTCGCTGCTATCTTTTGTCACAAATCGCCACATCACTTGTCTAAACCCACTCCACCCTACCTGCAAACTCTTCTTCACCTCTCTTGTGCTCTATTCATTGCTTTGGATGGTTTTTAAACTTTACTACCTCTGCCTCTTGCAGTTTCTCCTTTACACCTGTCTCTCTCTCATTCACACCCATGTATTCTGTCTCGCTTCTACTGACTTCCATCCATCTTTTCTCCAGTACATCTCTCCACCTCTTTAGGTTCTCTTCCACCTGCTCCCTACTCTTAGCATAAGGCTACCGCCAGCAGTCAGATAGTAAGATTAATTTAGTAAAAAGAAAAACCATGACGGCAAATGTAAAAGCAAATGAAAACAGCCTACACCAGCACATCTAGCACTCCATAGTCATTAGTTGCTTATTTGTTCTTCTTTACATTAAAAGAAAACAATTTGTGGGTTTGTGAGGGGTAATATGCTGGAACTGTTTCTCGTTCAGGTGCAGTAAGTTTGGTGATTTGCTATTTGTTGAACTTCACAATATCCTAAGTGAGGTTTATAGTTACTTCCTGTTTAAAGTAATATAACAAAGCAAGTGATAATAGAGGGGTGTCTGTTCACAATGGCATTCGTGATCGTGGAGGAATAGTACTATAACTTATCCAAGCTTCCTGCCGGGTCAGTTACATCCCTTCTCATCACTCATCATTTTTACTGAACCTTACAGTTTAATCTATCTGAAAGAGCTTTAAGCACAGATACTTTCAAACAGCTTTGTCTCTAAATCTACTGTGTGTTTACAACTAAATCTTCAATCTGCTGCACAAAAGCAGAGGTGAAAGGAGGACAAGTAGACGGAGGAACAGGGAGCAGATTACATGCGAAGCTGAACCACACAGAGGCCTTAGTTGTCCCGCTCACACGCTCTTCTTTTGACGACACAACTGCGCACTTTTCCGTTTCATGTTTTGTGTATTGTGTCGTACAGAATGGACCACGTAAATCACAGAGTCAGTGCACTAAATGCTAAGTGGATAATAATGTGCCGACTCCAGATATTTCAGCGTTGCAAATGAGGCATTGTGTTATTGTTTAGGGAGCGATGGGAGCTGTGAGGCAAATATACAAATTAATGTAATATGAAATTAGCGATTAAAACTCACTGTGTCGTGACTTTAAACACGCAGTTGTTTATGCGTGACCTTAGAGTAGAGACCAAAGAGTACGCATTCACCCCAGCATAAAGAAATGAACCCGAGTGACTCTGCGGTCTTGTACGTCATTGTGTATGTATCATAGTGGAACACAGAAAGCACCTGTGCCTACTGTGAAACAGCTGTGTGTGTGGTTAATTTCCCGTGTTTTCATGCACTTGCATGTTCTTTATAAAGCTCATTCTTAAATTTCAAGCACAGTTGTGTAATAGTTATCAAATATTGTTTTATTCCAAACATGAATTTGCATATTTTAATCCACTTACATGTTAATCCACTGACTGTTGATTTGGTTTAATAATTTAGAGTGAGATGAACATTATACAGATAAATGATGATGTGCGGCTAATGGCTACTCCTCTCTCTTTCACTGTCATTTCCCCTCTCATACTACACATCTCCTTCTCTTCTTCTCTCTCTTTCTGCATTCATCTTTGTCTTTATACTTCTAGCTGATATCATCTCCACTGTTGAGTTCAACCACACTGGAGAGCTCCTGGCCACGGGAGACAAAGGGGGCCGTGTGGTCATCTTTCAGAGGGAACCTGAGGTACTTACACATGCACACCACACCAACACTGACACACTTGCACTCATGCAGTACGTTCCGATATAACATTTTTCATTTGAGCTGTAAGGGCAGCAATGAATGCACTTGGTTCCCCTCCAGCTACACTCTATATTGGTTGATAAATAGTTGATGTCCCTGCTGTGTCAGAGAGTGTGTCATTATAGCTGTGCAGAGTCCATGCCAAGCAGTTTCTGATTAACATCGAGATGATGGAACGTGTACATTTTTCACTTTGACCTACCTTTTTTTTTTCTTTCATTTCCTTCTTTTCTTTTCATAGAGCAAGACTGAGCCCTTCTCCCAGGGAGAGTACAATGTCTACAGCACCTTTCAGAGCCATGAGCCCGAATTCGACTATCTTAAGAGTCTGGAGATTGAGGAGAAGATCAATAAGATCCGATGGCTGCCTCAGCAGAACGCTGCACACTTCCTGCTTTCCACCAATGGTGAGAGTCTCCTGCATACACACCCTGGAGAAAACTGGAAGCCGATGTGATTGATTGATATTTTCTACATTTGTTGTGAACCACTTTAAATGATTGCTTTTTCTGAAGGCATTATCTAAGAACATGTTTCTGAGATACTGTTGCTTCTCCCTTACCCTTTTCCACCTGAGCACTGTCAGACCGTATGTTATTAAAATAGTACCTGCCTTCTTAAAAAAATGAATGAGTGTGACCCACTTTAAAAGCTCCAAACAGCTTAAATGGTGAGGCCTCCTAAAACTACTATATGTTGCGTGCCAATTCTTTTGAATTTGCCATTGGTGGTGTTCCATTTCCCAGTGTCTCCTGTATTGTTGTAAAGATAATATGCTGTCACAAACTTGAAATTTTGACTACTTGAAGAAAAATTTGAATTTGCCCAAATGTTCCTTACCCAATGAGGTTAGTAGGATTGTGGCGCTGTTACTGATAGAACTGAAAAAAAAAAAATAGCCTTTGGCTTAAGGGGTTAACATGTTTGTGTGGGTGATGAACGTCTCGTAATTAAGCTCTTAAGTCAGAAGCAGATTTTCCCTTGCCTAATCACAGATGAGTTTCTGTTTGTGTTGCAACTCTTTTCTGTAGTACATTAGGATGTGAGGTTATGTTCTGAGTTTATGGCTGTATTGTAATACTTATTTTAGTTTAGATTTACCCTGAGAACCTGAGTATTGATTTTTTTTAAGTACTATATTATTTATAATTGAAGGCATGAAATATGTAGGACCTGCCTCAGCAGTTGAGTAGCAAACATGCTGACATATTTGCTGTTGCTGTTTTCTCTGTATAGTGCAAAGAGTCCAAGCTTCCTTTCCAACTTGACTGTGTGATGAATTAGTGCATAATTTAAATGTTTGTATTTTTTTTATTACAAAACAAAAACGATTTATTGTAAGTTTTAATGATTGTAGCTTTGATTGCAATGAAATCCCATATTGGTCTGTTGTGATATTTTTAATCACATCTAGACACAGTCTCTTAACATCAAAGCATTTCAACAAGCACCTTTATCTGATTATTTAATGGCCTTGTTATCTGTTTTCCAGATAAGACCATTAAATTGTGGAAGGTGAGTGAAAGAGACAAACGGCCAGAAGGATACAACCTGAAGGATGAAGAGGGTCGAATCAAGGATATCTCCACAGTCACCTCTCTACAGGTATCTATCTATCTATCTATCTATCTATCTATCTATCTATCTATCTATCTATCTATCTATCTATCTATCTATCTATCTATCTAGTACAGGTTAGGAAATAAAACTGGGTCAGTGAGTACAGATGTGTTTGCATGTGTAAAAATGGGTCACTGGCACAAGGAACATGCGAGTATGTGTGAGCCTGTGGGGGTGGTGAAATCCTCTTTTTCTATCCTTCACTACAGCGCAGGAAGAAAACGTCTACACTGGATCTTAATTAGTCGAAAGCTTCAGTGTTTCTATCAGCAGTAAAATCTTAATACGAGTAACTACAGTGTCTCCATATGTCTGGTTAAAATGCACCTCTGTCCTTTTGGAGGAGGACCAATGTCAGTGGTTCTAACACTGTGCAGTATGCAGAAAAAGAAGCCATAAGATTAAAACTACCCATGCAATATTGTGCAGGTCCCCTTCGTGTGGGTGAATTTGTTAAATGTAAGGATGTGTCGACAAACAGTTTTTTAAAATGAAGCCAAATGAGTGAAGCACTGAATGAGCTCTTGGACTTGCTAAAGTTTCACTATGGAGAGTTGCTCCTTTATTATTGATGTCAAAGGAAGTAATGCATTAAATATTAACTATGATACAATTAAATTATTTCAGTTTATTCCACTCTGTATATCTTCTACATCTTTCCTTTCATTCAGAATAAATGTTAAACTGCTCTTGCTTTCGGCTTTCCCAGGTGCCGGTGTTGAAGCCCATGGACCTGATGGTGGAGGTAACTCCTCGGCGAGTCTTTGCCAATGCCCACACCTACCACATCAACTCTATCTCTGTCAACTCTGACTATGAGACCTACATGTCAGCAGATGACCTGAGAATCAACCTTTGGCATCTGGACATCACTGACCGTAGCTTCAGTATCCTTCATGGTTCGAAGTACTCGTGCACAAGGACCGGAGGAGATGAAGACAAACACTTATGTGTGTACGCACATAAAGCTGGCATATATTTGTCAAAGCCCAGGGACTGCGATAATGAATGCATACATTAATGCATACATGCTCAATAATCAATTCCTGCCCACACAAAGCAACAAGCTCTGCAAATCCCACTTTGTTGTATGAAGATATGCACAAAGACACACACAGTGCTGGGGGAGGGGAGTATTATTCTTGAGGAGTGAAAATGTATCTTAATGAATAATTCAGTGGCTGCATAAATATTTCAGCCCTTTTCTGAGTTCTAATCCAGCTCAATAGGACACAGTACAGTCGCATCCCTGACCCAGACAGGATTTATAATATTACAATTTATGTGAATATGGAATTAGTTTTCTCCCAACAATCCCCTCTAGATATATTTATATTGGTTTGCTTTATTCCTGCTGTGAATTATTGATATAGTGTTGGCTATGTATACATTTATATAAACTTTTGTTTATATTTCGTTAGTAGATTATTGGCCTGTGTGTGTTTCCATATTATTTTAATCAGTTTAATTATTTTCTCATTGAGTCAGTTAGGGAGTTAAATTAATAAAAGGATGAATGAATGAATTATGTGCAGTCTATAAAGCGCAGGCCCGAAGAAGCTGGCTCTTTGAAAGTTTTCCTCAGCTGCGGCGCTCTCTATCAGACATTGTGGACATCAAGCCAGCCAACATGGAGGATCTGACAGAGGTGATCACAGCGGCCGAGTTTCATCCCCATCACTGTAACTTGTTTGTCTATAGCAGCAGTAAAGGCACCCTGCGCCTCTGTGACATGAGAGAAGCAGCACTGTGTGACAAGCACTCTAAATGTGAGTAAAACATGCTGAGAGAAATGATGGACATGTGCATGTTGCATGTTTATAGTTTTTACAGCAAAGATGAGAAAAGATCTAAGGTTTTAGATAAGTATGCTAACCCCTTCAAGACAGGCCAAAATTCAACAACATCAGTATTTTTTTCTTAAATGGAATGGACTGGTACTCAGAGCTTGTCTACTCTATTTGAGTACTCAAAGCACTTTCTTACAAGCCTCATTTATAGATTCACACACATTCAAGCACAAACACTTCTTTTTCTGTGCCAAGCTTTACTCATCTCCAGCCGGCAAAACTTAAGGTAAAATAATACTAAACGAATGGCCTAAAAGATAAATTGTAAGAATTATGATTTCCCCACAGTGTAGAAGCATGATTTATCTCTTCTGGACCTTTTCTACTCTGTGTAATAATTTTTAGTTCTACCTCAGAACAGGGCTAGTTGCTCCATAAATCTGACGTCCTTAAGGGGCAACAATTCAAGTCATGGCACTATATTTCTTGTATTTACGTTTTTTCTCAGTCACTTTGGTTCATTTCTCAGAACATTGAGTCATTTGTGCATTATAAAAGCAATGTCATTCTTTTAAATAATGCTTTGACGCATTAATCGTGTAAATGATTACGTACAACTATTCCTTTCTGTCTCGCTTCTCAAAACATCCCGGCAGTAGTTCACTGTGTAAGTCACCACATGGAAGAGGGTTGCAGCATTTGTCACAATATGTGATGTGGATGAGAATTTTTCAGGCCACAAATTCTTCGCATCACAGCAGATATCATGCAAAAGACTGTACGCAGCCTCTGCAGGCGTCTGCTCTGATGTTTTATTGTATTTTTTTTGGCTTTGTGCTACAAAACAATCTCGTCTTTTTCTTTGCTGTTGGTAACGTCGACAAAACAATTTTAGTTCATACACCAAAAATGTAAATGTTAATCACGACTAGTCTCATACATGCAGTATTGTGTCAGCTTGTTGTTTGGAAACTGATGTATGCCTTACAAAAATCACTGTCACTGAATCTTAGCCTCGCTTTCCTCGACTGCGTGCAGTACTTTAGTGCACTCATATATTGACAGCACGGCTGCAAAATTTGACTAAAAGAGTGAAATGTTCGTAGATATTTTGGCCATAAATAATAGTTATGAGACTCTGTGAGCCAATGCTTTCCTGCCTGTCTTTTCTTTGTTTCCCACTTCTTGTTCCTGTTGTAATGCTTCATCCATTCAGTTTACTGCTTTGATCATGAGTCACTGCTGCAGTGTTCCTGCACAAGCTGTGCTCAGCAAGCAGCTAGATCTTTCATTTTATTTTTTATATTCAGTGTTTAGAGGAACTTTAATAGAGCTCTTTGACATTTGCTAATGTTTATACACTGATGTATTCAGACAGCAACACCTCTACGGAAAGATACAGAAGTCGTGTCGATGGTCTCTCTGTCTCATAAATGACACTTAACATAATGACTCATCTGAGAGATTTATCTCTGTACACGAGATAAAAGCACACATATCCAACTGTGTTTCTGCCTTTCATCTTGCTTAACGGCACTCGCTGACCTCTCCTTCTCTCGCCTTTTTGTCTCCCTCCCACTCGCCAGTGTTTGAGGAGCCCGAGGACCCCAGCGCCCGCTCTTTCTTCTCTGAGATTATCTCCTCTGTGTCGGACGTCAAGTTCAGCCACAGCGGTCGATACCTGCTCACCAGAGACTACCTGACTGCCAAAGTCTGGGATCTCAACATGGAGAGCAAGCCCCTAGAGACATACCAGGTGTGTGACTGACGATGTGTGGAAAAACACGAGGCAGTGTCACAATAAATGACAAGAAACACCAGGATGAATATTATATACTGTATTCTGTCCTACCCAGGTACCATGATGAGAAATGGATAGATCAAGGTCAAGGAGCTCCCAGAGGTCAGGGATCCTTGCAGGGCACAATTAATAAAAGTGACAGTTGGTTTTCTATAACTTTAAACTGTTTTATTTTATTTATATTTGTAGGAGATTTAAAAAATGCACTGAATGAAGGAGAAACATTACATATGCACAGCAGGTTCCTTGATTAGCTTTAAGGCAATGAAAATGATCTGCTATGGACTTTTCACAGTTGCAAGAGAGACGAGGGGGAAAATGCTCTGGGGTGGATTCAGCCTGGTGAACTTTACTGGCACCCCATTTTTGCACATCTTAACCTTACTTTGGACGGATATGTGCAAAACTCTCTACGTCATCAAGGCATTAAATAGGGAAAATTCTTTTCTTTTTTTAAATTACTGAGGTGATTTTTTAAAAAAGAAAGAAAAAAAAAGGCCTGAACCTGTTACTGTAGCGGGTGGTGTTACTAAGAAACTCAGCACCAAACTATCAACTGTCGTCATTATCACTGACCAAAATCCCAGTTGTGTTTTCCAAATGGCGAGGTGATTAACGGTTTACTGAAAGAGGGCATTGTCATAATGGAAGAAATACAAGATCGGAGAAAGAAATGAGTCATGAGCGTAAGATTGTCTCTTACAATCACAGTACTTACAGATGATTCGATTTTTTCCCAAACCTTTTAAGGATAATTGAGTTGATTTGCAAGCCAGAAAATGCACTTCTCCTCACTGATGCAGAGTCCTCACAAAGTTTTTTAATTTAAGATCGTAATCTCTACACCTTTGTATGTTAAGGAAATGAATGAAGACAAATTAAAACTGTAAATTATCAGTATGTTGTGTATGCAGAAGTTAATTTACAAGGGCTTCAAAATGCTGTGTTGATATACACACGAAATAATAAGCTAAGAAAATAATCTTTTTTATATTTACGTGTGCTATTATTTACACATACATGCTCAATTTGTCTCTTGTGTCACTTCTAAGTGTTTACAATAGGCCACGCTAGCTTCTGGTTATGCATTTATGGGCACTAAAACTATTTATCAGCTCCTTTTTTTTCCAATATGTGTTTAGTATTCCTGCCGCAGGCCTGTGGGTGAACATGCGTGTTTGTGTATGTGTTCCTGCCTGACGTGTGAGGGCCTGTGAGGCGGCCAGGAGTGGGAGGCTGAGACGCACTGGAGCTATTTATAGGATCCCGAGCCTCCACTCATAAAGTAAAGCGTGAAGGAGGGATACCTTCCACAGTGGCTGACACCTAGATCTGCAATGCAGCACAGAAAAGGGGGAAGGAGGGACAAAAGGGGTGAAGATTTGGGAGGGAGTACAAGAATGTTGTGATGTGAGGAGGAGAGATGAATAAAGGAGAGTAAATGGTAAGATTAGAGAGAAGGATTGCAGAGGTTGCAGCGTACGGTGGCCAAAATATCTGCATTCAGGTATAAATATGTATAAACACATGGTCAGGTCTTCATCTAAGTTACAGTTATGGATAAACTTTACTCTATTTTAACTATAATAATAATCCTGCTCTTTTTTTTTATTCAATAGATTATTCAAACAGTGTTGTTTGGAAAAAGTATTCCAACTGCTATGCTAACTGCTATGCTAACAGCAGAGTTGATTGGAATCAGGAGTTAACAGCAGCATCAGCTGATGGAAATCATGCCCTTTAGAAAAGACATGTTAGAATTTATTGAGGTGAATTTAGTTACATAGTAAGCTGGGCAGACCCAGACAGCATAAGGCTAAAAGGAATCGGTGAAGCTGGTCTGTTTTATGACGCTATGGAGAACTGAGCCCACAGCAGGAAATCAAAGGAAAACCTCCAGAAAGACACCTCTTTCTTTGTATTTGAAATTTAATAAAGAACAACTTGAAACTGTATGGCACTGCAGGGAAAGTGGTTTTTGGATTGATCACACCATTTGGGAAGAACACACAGCACAAAGGGGCATTGTATAACTATCACAAAAACATGAGCCCAAACTGTGTAGAGTAGAAGAAGCATTGTGATTTGAACCTGCTTCGACATCTTCCAGTCGAAATCTGTCAGGGAAGACTATTGTCAGAGTGTGGTGTCTGTGCTTTGAGCTTATCACTCCACACAAATAATGATACGCATGAAAAGTGAGTACATATTCCTCTGGAGCCTACAGGTGGATGCAGGGATCGTGGAGGGGTTGAAATGGCAGGCATCGATGCAGGCCAATAGCGGGTTTGACCTGTCAAGGGAGAAATTTACAACTTACATAGAACAACCAAACCGGGAGGGTATCTTTGGTTTGTTATGTGAAGAGAGTGACGCATGTTGGGTGTGCGTGATGCAGCGCACCTGGAATTCTCTGCCTGAGCTAGCTTGCAGGCTTCACTCCATTTTATCTTTCAGTTTTCCTTTTGTTTGAGGTTCTATTATTTTGGCTCCAGCACTAGCATTAGCATTACCAATTTCATGTTTGTATATATTTTGTTATATAGAAAAAGATCAGATTGTATTTCACGACAAATTAATGCAAGAAACTCAGTAACTCTAAATCCATAGTATGTGGGCAGAAAGTGGGTGCTGGGGTGGGGGGTTTCAAAGCTAAGCTGCCTTATTATTTATTTATCTATGGATTTATTTTATAAATTTACACCTGTATCCCCCCCCTGGATCATGAAAAATATGCACAAATTCATGAGGAATGAGGCGCCATCCTCTAAATCAGAAATCATGTGGACGTGGGTGGGTGGGGGGGGCTGTATATTCAGCTCAGGCTGCCACGGTATCATTTTCCCCTGTGCAGAAAGACCCAAAGGGAAAAACAAAAATGTCACTGGTTTTGATGTACAACCATGAGATGACCTCAGTTTGACTGTTTATTGATTGCAAGGTGGCTGTTGGCTGCTGACTTTATGCAAAATGTGGAAAGCCGAGGGGGGGGGCTAAATGGAGAGAACAGGACCTGGAGGAAGAGGAGGTGTAGATTTCATCCCCTTGCATCACTGGGCAGACACAGTGCTGACACAGGCAGCTTGAATAAAAGCACGAGGAAAAGCAGTTATAAGTCAGTGTATGTGTATGTGTGCGTGTAAGGATACATGTGTGTCTCTATTAGCAGACCCTTGGTAGGTGCGATGGTAGCTGGATGTTAATGGATTTAGTGATATGGAAAGGAGGTTAGATTAAAATGTACTCCTGGCCCTTGTATTGCGGAAGGATTGTGTTGTGTCTTATTAGCGTTTCCTTCAGGGAGGATTGTGTTACAGCATGCCCATATTTAATGTGTTTTGTTTGTGCTGAGCTTGGTATGTGTGTGCATGTGTCTTCTGCTCACTCTTCTATTTATAGTTTACGCTGAGAGTCGATACCTGGGAGTAATGCAGCTGTGAGATGGGCTCGATTGTAATCATATCTGTGTGTGTGTGTTCTTTCAGGTTCATGATTATCTCCGCAGCAAGTTGTGCTCTCTCTACGAGAACGACTGCATCTTTGACAAGTTTGAGTGTGCCTGGAACGGCTCCGACAGGTACCTGATGTTTGATGATGGATGTGTGTTTCCAGCTTACTGCCATCCGTTAGCCATACCTGCTTACCTTAGAAATGATGTCATGAAAGCGTGAAAACTGTCTTTAGAGTAACTGGATCTCTCCTATCCTCGTGCTCTGTACAGTGTTATCATGACCGGAGCCTACAACAACTTCTTCCGCATGTTCGACCGCAACACCAAACGCGACGTCACCCTGGAGGCGTCACGGGAGAGCAGCAAACCCAGGGCCGTGCTGAAGCCGCGGAGGGTCTGCGCCGCGGGAGGAAAACGCCGGAAGGATGATATCAGTGTGGACAGCCTGGACTTCACCAAGAAGATCCTCCATACGGCTTGGCACCCAAACGAGAACATCATTGCCATCGCTGCCACTAACAATCTCTACATCTTCCAGGACAAACTCAACTCCGAGATGCATTAGTGAATGGATGTCAGCGGCAAATACAAATGAGTTTACACCCAAAAACACACTATGCCAGAATGTACACACTATCAGACATGCACTCACACACACACACACTTTCACACAGCCAAGAGATGCCTAAAACGCATACCTACACACACAATCAGAACTCATACACAGCGTTTCACGTCCCTCCTTCACCTCCTCCTCAGCCTTCCAGAACTGAAAGGCCCTCGGCAGGGCTAGGAAGGGAACAGGCTGGATTACACAACGGATTATGGATTGCAAAATTGTCCGAACAGTGGATTTCTTGATTGTTAGCCTCTGGATTGATGGTGTGTTGGTTGCTGCAGCTCAGCTTCCTGAGGGGATGGATCTCACCCCCCGGCCCCAGAGTGGTGAGACGTTTACATGTTCGTCTTCGTCTTCTTCTTTTTTTTTAATTCTTCATGCTCTTTTGCTTTTCCTCCACCTCCTCCTCCACCTCCTCTGCTCTCTGTATTTGTGTGCTCAAGCAAATCCTATTCTTATCCCTTGCCCACTGTTTTGTGTAACAAAAACCCTTTGTGGTTGTCTACCAGCCGCACTGATGAGAAATGGGGCATTTATATAACTGGCTGTTTGTTTTCAGATCAGATCATCATTTCAGATCAGCTTTCCCACTTCTGTTTTTTGTAACTTCCTGTTAAATGATGATGATGGTAATTAAAGAGGATGAGGTAAAGTGATTTGCGTGATGTACGAGGATGAACTGGGACCCCACCCCTCTTCTCCCTAAGCCCACCAGACGCCTCTGAGCTCTCCCCGATTCAGGAGAGACGACCAAAAACTGGGCTGCGTTCAGCGACGTGAAACATTTACAGTCCTGCAGATAGAAGCAGAAGTTAACAGATGATACTATACCACCATGGCCTAACATGAGGAGACACGCTCATATATGGTCCACAGTGTGTTTCAGTAATTATTGTTTTCCCTGCTGAAACGGGCCCGAACGTCTCTGATTTCTGCTTCTGGTCTGGGGCTGCTTTGTGTGCTACTCTGACATTAAATATGTTAAACTCAGATCAAGCAAAAATATTACTAAAAAGAAAAGAAATCTATAAAATAAATAATTTCAGCAATCAAATGATAAATGCTGCATGTCAAACAGATTTAGCCTAGGTGTTTATAAATTGACTCACTGACTGGCTTGGCTGCCTTCGTAACCATTTTAGATCCAGCTTGTACAAAAGCTTCAGGGGCCCCCCGGGGGGCCCCTTGCAGCACGAGTAACCATAGATGACCGAGCTCCCTTACCTTTATTTGTGTCTTCGGACGCTGAAGCATGTTTACCGGTGTTCGGTTCATACACTTAACACGTACTTTTTGAATGAAGCCGTCCACAAAATCAGTTTCTGCTCAGTGAAACTGAAAACTGAGAAGAATGGGGAATGTTTGTGATTAACATTACAAGAAAAAAGAAAAAAAAAACATCTAAGGGCCTAAATGGTGTCTGTATATATCAGCTCGGTTTTTGACATGTATGAGGTCTTGTTGTTTTTAAACAACCATAAACGGACTGCAGACTTGATCATCGGTACTGATGACTGCCTCCAAAGCTACAGCAAAGAGATGGTACTTTAATCTCTTCGGCCTTCCTCACTGATAACTTTGCTGATGTGTTTATTTTTTAGAAAACAGCATATTCTTTTATCTGTCCTTTTTTGTTCCGTTTGCTTTTTTCTGTCGGTTGTAGCCTACTCCACGTCCTTACCACACTAAGCCACATATTTTTGTGTTAATGTATGTTGATGACAAAATTGTCAAACGAACAGTTATAAATAATGTTAATATGTTTTTTTTCTGAATAAAGATTTCAACGAAATTGCATCCAATGAGCGTATTGTTGTGATTTTTATTACTGTTTAATTGTAAAGCTGTTAACATTGCTTAACTGTTAATGTGCATCCTTTATATGGCTTTTCAAGTTATATTGTGCAAGGCGCCACCTTGTGTTATTATGCGCTTATTACATGTGGATTTAAAATGTCTTGCCATATGGGGGCTGTTAAAATTTAACTGTATTGCTAAGGGATTTAATAATGAATGAATTTAATTGAAATAATTACCAAGCTTCATGATTCTGCACAATTTTTCTGTCTGGTTATCTTTGTTCTTTTCTCTGTCTAAACTTGAGTTTTAAAAACCCAAACAATCATCTATTTTATGCTTTAATGACAGTTAATTGGAGCAAATTAAATGTCGTCATAATTTCAAAATAACTCATGTAAGGTAACTTTATTTATACCCATAGGCAAGGTAAATTTGCTTTACAGAAAAATGATAGCATTTGGCATCCCTTCAAAAACACACGTTAATGCTTCACAAAATTTACTTATTTTGTGTGTTGTTCACTGTCTTTATTGTTCCAGTGTGAATGAAACTCTTCTTAAACTGGACACATCAACTCATAGCAGGAAAAGCACAAGCGTTAAATAACAGTTTAAAATGGTTCTGCTCCTATCACAACATTGTGCTTTACATAGAAAACATAGGGCTCACCAAAACTGGACACCAGAACTGGAAATCGTTAACTGACCTGTAGAGTCTTGATTTCATTCAGATGGTTGTGTCAGAATTTGGCATAATTTAGATGAAAACATGAATCATGAACACTTCTGCCTGGTCGTGAGTGTGTAATGATGTGGGGGATATTTTCTTGGAATACTTCGGGCCCTTTACTACAAAATTAATAGCATTTTAATTTTAAAGTTAGAGTATTGTTGCTGACCACATCCATCCCTTTATGCTCACAGTGTACCTGACTTCTGTTGTAGGATATCACACCATGTTCACCACCACGAACATCACAAAGCTCAAATCATCTCAAACTGGTTTGTTGAACATGACAGTGAACTTCAATAGCTTCCACAGTCACCAGACTTCAACCCATCTTAGCACCTTTGGGATGCGGTGGAACAGGAGATTCACATTACTGAGGTGCAGCGGCAAATCTGCAGCATCTGTGTGATGCTGTCATGTCAACATGAACCAAAATCTCTGAGGAATGTTCCCATCATCTTGTTGAATTTGTGCCATGAAAAATTAAAGCAGTGCTGAAGGCAAAAGGGAGGTCCAGGGTACTAGCAAGATATGATTAATAAAGTGGCCAGTGAGTGTTTAATGCAAGAAAAATCCAATACATTACATAAGGGCTAAGATCTTGTTTGAACTTTGCATCTAAAGATCAGTAAAATATAAATAATTTTTAATAAAACTGCAACACACACTTGATTTCTTAAAATATTTATAGGACACAGTACAGAAAAAAGTAGTGACAACCTAACTTAAACCACCTCATCACTCTGGGATCGCAAATGTTCAATATATTAAATCCCTGCACAGCAGAGATGAAGACAAATACGGAGAAGACATGAAGGTAAAGAAAGCCGAACCTGGTTAACTGTTCTGTAATAAATAAAAGCTCTGATGCAGCAGAGCTCTTAGAGACTTAATTCAGTGTAATCGCTCCCAAATAATATGCTTCGGAAGGCACTTGAAATCTGTATGGACATAAACTGTATGTTACATAATTAAAGGCAAAGCATATCTTTATGACAACGTTGCCTTCAACAGCGGCAGCTACACAACGATGCGAGTGCACTTCATCATGGCGAGTGCAGAAGATCAACACTGATGATTTTGGCCACAAAAAGTCACAACATACTGAAAGATTTGTAGATGTAGTGTTTGCATAGCATCCAGTAACAAATCAAAATTATGTCATTACTATACTTACGATGATTAGCTTAAACTGGATGAAATGTTTATAACAAGCTGAACACAGCGAGGTTTACACGACGTTTTTCCTCATGTGGTGTTTGGGAGTAAAGTACTTAAAAACCACATTATTGTGTGCTTCTTGTCTTTTAGCATTAAATGTTTTTTCATTATATGTAGTCACGCATTTTGGCTCAAAAGCTATAAGAATGAAAACACACACTCGCTCAGTAGATAGATCACATGTCTGAAGGTCTGTCTACTTTTCTACACTAAGACACTCAAAAATATCGCTGTCCGATTCTTTTAAGATCATTGGGTAAAAATCATTAGCGTTCTTCACTGATGACAGTATTATCCCCAACCATCTCATCTATCCTCCCTGCTGTGTCACAACTTCTGTTTCGGTCTCCGTCTCCGAGTGTTGTCCGAGCTGTGCAGTCAGGAAGGGGTTGAAGAAGAAGTCAAAACCGAACTGGAGGGCATTCTGAGCCGTGCGCCTCCAGTCGTGCTCAATCTTGTACTGTCTGCGGCTGGGAAGGCGGGCGTCGCCACACGACATGCAGTGAATGGCTTTCAGTTCAAACACAGGCCATTTGGAGCCTAAACACCCCTCCAGTATGGTACTGAACTCCACCAGGCTGCCAGTGTTTAAGTGTAAAAGCACAGACTTGAACTCGTTACTAGCCCGCAGTACTATGTCCTTAGTGGCGTCTTCATCCTCAATGATTGTCCCGTTCCTGGTCTTCCTCTCGAGCGGCATGCCCATTGTAACTTCAAACTTGTATCGGTCAAACCGTTTGACGTGGCATTCGTGCTTTGCCAGTTTTTTAAGTTTACACAGGGGATCTTCAGGAGGAGGAGCTGGGGCGGGCAGAGGCTGGGGCTCAGCGGTCGCGTTCTTCAAGTCGTCACAGAGAGGATATGGCTCACCGTACAGGCACCGCATCCAGTTCCCTACAAATACAGGCAGCAGGTTGATAACCGACTGCGGCCCGTTCTCAATGTCGGTCACACGGACATATTTGAATCGTCCCGTCCATGTGACACGATGTCCTTCCAGATGAGAGCAGAGAATCTGGGTTTGGGCCATGTTGGACTCCTTCCAGGCCAGAGGGCCGCAGAGGCTGCTGTACTCAGGCCACGTCAGGGTGGAGTTGTACACCTTCATGCCCTCAGACCTGTAGACGTACATCCAGCAGAAGAGCACCACGGCACTGAGCCAAACCAGGATGAGCTTGACAACACTGCTCCGCGACAAAGACCGAAACACCTTAATGGGGTTCAGGCTGAAGCGAGTCCAAAGCCTCAGCACTACCGGCACAAAGCAAACAGTCAGTGTGACCACCATCTTGGTGACCTCCAGGGTGAGAAACCACTGCACTAACTGGATGATGAGCATCGCAGCCATACCAAGTGAAAGTATAGGAAGGGCAAACAGGAAGAGGAAGTAGCCCACACATGTGCGGATGAGTCCTATTGCCGAGGCATTATTGAGGAACACCAAGCAAAGCTCGCACCAGGTGAAGCAAACCAAGTAGGGCACCAAGCACAGATAGGTGCCCTTAAAGCCTCTCAGCTGGGCCATACGGAAGAGGAGACAGACAAGGTGTCCATACAGCAGACATGGTATCCCCAGGTTTAATGCCACAATATCTCCAAGAGGCACAGTGATGAAAGTCTTCCCGAACATTCGGAGGAACCAGAGCGACTCCGGGAAGAATCGAGTGAGGGAGCATGCTCCAGAGAGGACCTCTGTGATGAGGGCTTTACGAGCAAAGAGCTGAGCTGAGGCATGAAGGCTGAGGAAGGCGGTAATGGTGAAGAAAAGAGCAACGGCAGCCAGTTCTGAGCAAGGGATCCAGGATTTATCAGCTACAGGGAAGGAGAAAACCACAAAGACCACCGAGAGCAGGAAGTACCTGAGGAAAAAAAAAACAAAAAAAAGTAATTGTTCTGCTGCAGAAGCAGTTTAATATTACCATAAAGAAGAATTGAAGGAAGAAAAGATCAACTTGAAGCTAAACTTTACATTATTAAACTGTAAAACTGGCAACTGAGTGATGTGGACTTACAGATAAGGCTCCAAGTGCGTCCATCCAAAGTTGGTCTCAGCCTGCTCCAGGTCGAGACCAGGTTCAAACTGAGCAAGCAGGTCTGTCAGAGCCCGGAAATTTTCCCACGCTTTGGAATTCTGTAGAAAGAAATGTTTTGTTTTAATAAAACAGAGGTAATATATGATCAGAAATCACTAAATACATCTAGTACATCATGACATACCTGAAATACACGCAGTGTGCAGATGATCATGGAGAAGAACGAGAGATAGAAAACCAGCAGGGGGATGATGAAGATGAAGAACTCAATTGTGAGGTTGGAGATGATAAAGAAGAATATAAGTGCGTTAACATGGTGGGTGGGGATCAGTGCGCTGAGCCACTGCATGCCTGCACGTGACGCCCAGTCGATAAGATGCTCTTTTATCTCGAGAAGGGCATACAGAGGAAACTTCAGCAGCTGGGAAAACAACAAAGAAGACATAATCAGTACATCGCAGAGATGGAAATCGGATGACTAAAAATCTTTTTCTGGTGACGTTAAAACTGCTGCCTCTATAAGACAAACCTATGAAACCCACGTCTAACAAGGACTTGAGTGTGTTTCTTTTAGAGATGGCACGATACCACTTTTTTATGTCCGATACCGATATCATAAATTTGGATATCTCCCGATACCGATATGAATCCGATATAGTGTATTTTATAATTAATAAAACTGTTTTGTTTTTTGTTTTTAAATATCTTGCTGCATTTTGTATAAGTTCATTCTCAAGTTTAAAAAACAAAACAAAACACTAAAGCTATTCTGTTATACCTTTATGCAAAAAATACACTGCACCCAAAATATTTCATAGTTCAGCAATACTGATCAATCTAATAAACTTAAACCTACACTATCCTCCCTATTCTGGTATTTTAAAGAGTACTTAGCGGAAATATTAAACAACCTAACTAATAGGGTTGCCAACTCCCAGCAAAAAAATAGGGAACCACCTCCCACCCTCCGCCTCAT
>VUQG01043944.1:16516-28314 GCA_015106755.1 Etia nguti | reverse complement strand
CGGAGTTTTGGACCCAGATTACTCCGCGAGGCTCCTGACTACGGTAGCCGTAATGCTCCAAAAATCCATCAAGCGGTGTGGCTTCGTAGCTTACCAAAGTCCTACTAAAACATTTTTAGACAGATTTTTGAGCGCCGTGTACCACATAAAATCGGTTCGAGGTCAGTAAGCACAACCAGAATTCATACATAAGGTGCACCAGATTATAAGGCGCACTGTCGATTTTGGAGAAAATTAAAGGATTTTAAGTGCGCCTTATAGTCCGAAAAATACAGTAATACAGAAACATAACTGCTGCATAAAAATCATTAGTATGAGATTTTGTCATGGGAAAGGTAGTCCACAGTAGTTAAGTACTGAAAGCACAGTAAGAATGTATGTATGTTTTAAACACTTTCAGATGGCTCAGTAAGACCTAGTCTATGAATAGAATCAATAGGAATATATGAATAAAGCCTATTTGAAGCCAAAGAGAAAAGTTTGCAGAAATGTAAGTCAGTTAACAGAATATCAACCTTCTGTCGTTAAAACAGGAGAATCTGATGAATTACAATTATTATTCCATTAAATTTTCATGTGTGTCTGTGCATAAGATAGTTGTAGTTTTGTTTTGTTGCTTCTTTTTCATTTCAACCCGCTGTGACAACCTCTTGTGACAAGGGAACGACAAAGTAGCTCAAGGAAAGACAAAGACTTTAGATGTTATTAAAAAAAACTTAGGACCCTCTGGCTCTTTGCACATAGAGGTCAGAAGGATCTTCCAGGAAGGGGACACCTATTTTCCCAAGAACTGATTGATCAGTGGTTGGTGAATGTATTCCTGCTGATAATCTGGAAAATAACTTGCTCTGCAGCAGGTTAGTCCAGCAGCGCAAGTTACGATGGTGATGTACCCTGGTAAGAAGTAACTGCCTCCGTAATACTGAAAACCCAGCGCTAACACCACAATTACCTTGTACTACCTTTGTAGTACAAACCTCTGGTCTGAACAATGTTTCGTGCATGTCCAGATACATGGTAAGACATAAAGGCAGGAAAAAAAATAAAAAGTGACGTTCCATGCATCTATGTCGTCGTTAATTTCCCAAATAACACCTACTTAAACACTGTTGCAGGGGCATAATGTGCTCTGCCACACTTCAAAACACTGTTCAGGAGTTGTGTTGGAAAACAAACCCAATGCAAAGAAGGCTTAATCTCTGAGTTTACAGTATTCCACAATGCTGCCTTATACACCTCCAGAGATTTTGTGGGGTACATCTCTTGGCGCATCAGAGCTAAGAAATATTAGGCCGGGGGGCGGGGAGGGGGGGTATGAATAGCACAAAGAAAATTAATTTTATTATTTCATAGTTTTTTGAATCTTGAATATAATATGGGAGTATTTACAGATTTACAGCAGCAGTATAGTAGTATGTGCAGGTTTTTGTATAACACAAGAACCAACCAGGGAATAAGTGAGGTTCATCTATGAAAGTCCCAGGACACAGGCATCACGTGTTGGTTACACAGACCATTTTTGCTAGTAACATGCACTCAGAATGGTTTAGGTTTTCTAGTGACTGGTTGACAAAAAAAGAAGACAACTTAAGTCAGTTTCACCCTATGCTTTAAACTAAATGTGCTCATCTCAAGGTTGTCCACAGGCCCTGTCAGAGCAAGGCCAGGTGGCTGAAATCTAACCCCAGGAATTCAGCGCTTGTGACAGACACTCTCAGGCCCATAGGAGTCTCTTGAAAATGTACTTGTCAAGGTTATGAAACTTCTCTGAATCAATCTTTCATACACCGCCTTTGATTTCAATGTAACACCATCTGAAACAGCAACTTTCAGAATTCCACCTTAACAGATAAGAACTATCAGCAAAGCAATGTAATGTTCTCTCATCTTCAACACTAATTGCCCAGCAGAATATTGCTTCGGCTGAAATCTTCAGTACTGAAATCCAAGTAATTTGACCTCATGTCCTTTCATTTCCGAGTTTTATACACACTGGCAGTCTCCTAGTTTCTTCTTGCTTAGATCGATCGTTCATTTGATGAGTTCGTGTTGTGAGGGTTTAATGCAGCGTGCTCACAATAGTTACGAGCCAGGAGTCGTGCACCAGGGTGAAGGATTTGAGGGTGGCTAGAAGGAAAAGCATTGTTTAAAATCAAATCAGAAAGAAAAGAAGTGATTTGATTTTTTTTTGTAAAAAATGTTTAAAAAATATAACCATACAGTAGGTACATGATGGTTGTTATTATTTTCAGCTGCCACTGATGTTATTTTTATTTGGAGGCATACAACTCGAACTGGAAACATGTTACTGAACATGAGCCCACGTATGCACACATACAGGTCAATTCCATTTAAACTGACTATTTGACCTGAATAGCAATAATCTCATACCTATATTGTTAGTCTTCGTGTACTGTTTTTAAATTTCTCTCACACAACTTTCCATTTTTTGTTTATGTTCTTTTGTGCAAAAACATGCAGCAAAACTATTTTACACACAGACACAACCACATAAATACAGAGCAAAGGGCCTCCTTGCTGAGTACTGCTATTAAAACAGAAGAGGCTGTATGCAGGTTACAAAGCTAGTAGAAAGGGACCCCTCATCGCAACCACTACCACCTCTCTCTCTCACTTGCTCTTTGTCTCTCTTTCTCTCTCTCTCACACACACACACACACACACACACACACTGACCAACCCTCTGTCGCTGAAGTAATGGAAATTCCTTGTGGGTGTAAATAGTTGTTTATTGAAGTCACTGCTAATTCACACAAACATTAAGCCACACATGCATTAACACTCAGCATGTGTACATTCATATAAACACTGCCCCATGAAGGAGAGTTCATAGATTCTCTCTCTCTCTCTGTGTGTGTTTTAGATCTTGTTAACAGGTTGAGTTACTGCTCACACCTGCTGTATGGAACTAATGCAAACCCACACAAACAGTATTTCACTGTATGCACAGCATGTACCCTGTCAGCTGTCAGTGTGTTTCTCATTACTATTTAATTCTGCTATTATATAATACTTCAATAATAGACGCCTTAACAGTGCACTGCACTCATAGACAATGTAAAAGATGGACGTATCTTCCCGTCAGAAAAAGTAACCCAATACAGAAGTGTCCTAAATCTGCATTTCATCTGAAGGCCACTTGACGGCGGTAGCTATAGTTATAAAAAGAGTCCTTGTCCTGTAGAACTCTATGGGAAAAGTTAATTTCTGTAAACACTTTCCTGCCCGGTTTATAGGCTCACTTAGTTGTGTTGGGTTATAATGAATGAAAATTAAGTCTGGTTTGTAACTCATGGTCATACCACATTTCAAAATGCAGGATTATCGGGGGTATGAGAGTAAATCACATATTTAGTCAATGAGCATACGGTTTTACAGTCTTACCTGTACTTCTGCATCCCATCTGTTTGTGTTTTTTAACCAAGACGGTGATGGCAAAAATACTCATCTAATGGCTTCAAAGCAGAATTTCAAAATCCAGTGGGTGACATAACAGTAGGTACAGCCATCTTTTATTTTGTATATGATTGTGCTATATAGTAATTAAAATACCAATAGAACATTCATAAAATTCAAATCTACAATAGATAACCCTTGGCCCTCTAGTGATTCTAAATTTTATTACAGTAGCCAATGTTCAAAAGACAAAAGTGTTGCCCTTTGAATTTTTCCTCATAGCCTAGCCTAGCAGCCTAGCAACCACTATCAACACAGCACACCAAACAATGAACACAGAAGAAATAACTAACTATGAACCAGGAAAATTTAATCTTCCACTTTCATATCCATTCCTATTTCCATACTATGTTCTATAACATTTTACAAAGATAAGAGTGGAGCTATATTAGTAATGATAAATTCAAGTTACATTTAGAAAAAAAATCCCAATGCTCTCTCTGCAGCACTCCTCCTCAGTATTATCAGTACTGGAGATATCAAAACTTATAGTCTGGTTAATTTAGAGTAATGTATTATATTCTTTAAAGTCAGATGTGTTTTGTTGTCAACCTGTGAGGTTACTGTATGTCTAAAAATCCCAAGAAAACAAACAGAGAAAATATGTTTTTTATGAGCTCCAGAAGTCTTGAATGACCCCTCTTCTTTTTCATATTTTGGAAGAAAAATGATAAATAGGTGCAGTGATTTGTCGAAACGTGCAAAAATAAATGGAAATACAGTATATAAGGCAAAAACAAGCTTGGAAGTCAATATTTGTTATCACCACTGTATTCTTCAACACAACCCAAACTCTCTCAGGCAGTTTTCTTATCTTTTCTTTAAGTAGTTCTTAGGAATAGTTCTTCAGGTTTCTTGAAAGACATTTAAAGATCTTCTTTGGGTGATGGCTGCCTTTTGTTCTGTTCTTTGTCAAGATGACCCCACACTGCTTAAATAATGTTGAGGTCTGAACTCTGGGGAGGCCAATCCATGACTGATCGTCTTCCATTGTGTGTTTTTCTCTCCAGCTATGCTTTTACTGTGCTCGCAGTGTGTTTGGGATCACTTCTATGCTGCCAAATGGATTGAAATCTGACAATATTCCTCTGCATTCATAATTCCATTAGTTTTGACAAGATCTTTAATAGCAGTGACTAAAATGTAGCTCCAAAGCATGACAGAGACTCTACCATGTTTTATAGATGGCAGTAAACACATCCTCCTCGGAAAAACAATATATAAAAATGAGAATTTCCTCAAGACCTTTGCACAGTACTGTACATCTTGATTTTAAAAGTATATTAAAACATATTCATAAATAATTGAAGACTGTTATTGATGATTTATGGTGGTGTAACCCACCAAATGATTTTTAAAGTATTGGTGGCCCCTTTTCATCATCTAAATGCTCTCTGTACTGTCATTCATTGCTAAACTACTACAGCATTATAACTCCTTTACAACACATGTGTTGGCCAAGGTACTTAGCACACCAAAATCAATCTGCTAAGATGATAAATCATAGTACTTAGGCTGCTTACTTCTTAATGCTACCTCTAACTAAAAAAACATATCTGCAAATTAATACAATAATGTGCAGCTCAAAACTGACCTCAGATCAGTGAAAGCTGATAGGGATAGTCTGTCTAGCACAGCAGTCTCTCACGAGTCTCTATCAAAAACCACCGGTTTAGTAACAATAAAAAAAATGTTTAAAAAACATCTAATCCTCTCAAAATCCTTTTGGCTTGCCCAGTTCCAGTCATTCTCAACTGGGAAATGGCACACCAATGGAAATGACAAATTTTATATATTCTAACTGCAGCCACAATCCAATTCAATTCAATTTCAAATTTATTTAAATCACAACAATAGTCACCTCATGGTGCTTTATATTGTAACTTAAAAACCTTACAATAATCTAGAAAAAAACTCTCAACAATCAGACAACCCCTTATGAACAACCATTTGGTGACAGTGGGAAGGAAAAGCTCCCTTTTAACAGGAAGAAACCCGCAGGCTGGGACAAGGCTTAGGAAGGGGTGGCCATCAACCATGTCTAACTGGGGGTAAGGGGAAGAAGACAAGACAAGAAAGACACACTGTGGAAGAGAGTCAGAGATGAATAGTAACTGATGATTAAATGTAGAGTGCTGTATAAGTGAGTGAGTGAAAAGAGGTGAGTCAAAAAGAAATGCTCAGTGCATAAAGAGACTCTAAACCTATTGCAGCGTAACTAAAGGAGGGTTCGGGGTCACCCAATTCAGCCCTAACTATAAGCTTTATCAAAAAGCAAAGTTTTAAGGTTAATCCTAAAAGTAGATTCAGTTAATTCAAACTGGGAGCTGGTTCCACAGAAACCTGAAGGCTCTGTCTACCAAGGCAATAACTCACAGGATGAATGCATACAGACAACGTGAGAGTGCTGTTTGAGCTGTAGGGAAAGAAATTCCTTTTATTTTACATGTTTTAACTGATGTCTGCTTTTAAATTTCATTGGACAAGCACTGCTAGTCTTGCTTGCCCTGACAGACATCCATAGTCTGTGAAGTACTCATTTTATAATTCGGTAATGACTATGTAAAGCAGTATTACTATGTAGTAAAGTAATGATGGTCCGTTTCCTTCACAATATAGTGTATTATTAAATACAAATTGCTTCCATCCTGTGTTGACAGGATAGCAATAATTCTCCATCTCAGGAATACAGTAAATGCATCCATAGTGTTTAATCAGGTCTGGGATATGGTTGTCATAAACCAATCACAGGGGAATTGAGTCAGATGTGGAACCCATGGGAGAAGTGCTAAGTGGTTGGTGTAGAGAATAACAGCGAGAGGAACAGATCAGAGCCCAGCAAAGCTTCACAACAAGGTACAAACCACCACAGACAAAAGATTAGATTTACACTATGGAATGAGAAAGAGTGTTATTCATGTGTTCTGGATTATTAATAGTATATTTCAATACTAGCCTCACAGCTGGCAATATTCATTATGCGTAACAGCGTTTGAATGAACTAGATATATTAGATACATTGTGTAAGGCCAGAGAAAGGCCATGTGGAGCTGGAAATGTAGCCCATTAAGTAATTTATGGGAACCTGTAACCTAGTTAGTGATTCATCTGTGGGTGACAAGAAAAGAGCTTATTCATTTTATTCACTCAAAGGTCGGTCAGTTTATTTGGGGACAAAAGAAATCACAGGTTATGAAATCTGCATATTCCATTATTTCTCTTCCATTTTCCCTTTGTGCTGTAAAATTAGTCACAAGCCTATAAACCGAACAAAACAGAAGCCAGTTAAAAACTGAAATAAATTAGTTACTTTACTTGTGCTGCAAAATCTGCATCATTCAATTTCATCTTCACAACTTTCCTTTCGTTCTGCACTTTACATGTGCTAAAAATGTCTCAGTACTTGAACAGAAAGTTTATTTCTGCAGCCTATTTTCCTTCTAACTAACTGGAGCTCAGTGTTTGAACCGTATTACAGCAGATAAAACCCATTCGGCAGATCCGAGGCATATGGGAGCCAGATTACCAAATGTTCCACACCACATTAGTCCCGTATTACATTAAAATCGTGGCACTTTGGGTTTCATTTCAAAACATACTCAGAAATTAAAGCATTAATTACTGTAATGATGGTAATCTGAGGAAATGTGACACCACGTTAAAGCATGACAGATTTAGAATATTTCTGAACGGGGCTAATTTAAAAATGGTTTAATTCTAGCAGAGGTTTGAAGCTGCTAGGAACCCTAGGGGACTGTTTGACATGCTGCCATGTTGACAAAATGATACACCAATGAGTTCTCTAAACTTTTTCAAACCTGGATCTGTGCAGGAGATGGGACAGTGGTATAAGCAGCATAAACCAGGCAGCAACCCTGCTGCGAACAGTTCAGATAATGGGAAAAAAGTATGTTCAAATGATAGGGAGTGAGTGTTGTATTATTCGCCCTTACAGTACATGGAAGGACACTTATTAAGTTGTCAAATTTGGGAATTAAAGATATCTTTAACATATGTTTATAACATTGAGCATAAACTAAATCCTGTGACTGAGCTATCTATCTTTCTAAGATTTATGCTTTAAACCCATAGCTTCTGTAAAGTGTTATCCAGAAATGTTTAATGAAGTGTAGTTTTTCCAAATGGTAACACTCATTTCGGCAGTTTGAACATCAGCATGCATGGAGCTGCCTGATTACAACTACAAAATGACAGTAAGAAAAAAGAAAAAGGTATGCTCCTTTTCAGCTTCTTATTTTTATTCTTTGGAGTCTGCTCAGGTAACATTTTTTAATTTATCAGTCAAATAATCCTTATTTGCCTTGTACTGGTTATTGGGTGACTGCTGCTTTCATCCATTGACTGAAAGAAACCAATTTAGCTTCCTTCCTCTAATTTTAAGTCAACTTTTTTCTGATTGGCCTCCCTCATAACCAGCAATTTTATTTAGCAGGTGAGTGGGCAATGTTTTCACCAGCCCTCTAGTTTAGAGCAGTCTAAAGTATGGACTTTTAGCTCACAGGTATTATTTATACGTACATTGAGCTCATTATTTAAGACCCTAGATGGTACAAAAATGGACCTGCAGTGCAGTGAAGCATATTCGTCCCACTTAAATGTTTAAGATCATCAACAAATTTTAGTTAGTCTGAATAAGTACAAAATGCAGTTTTTAAATGATGATTTAATTCAAGAGATTAAAAAAAAGTTAACCAAACCTACCTGGCCTTGTGCAAAAAAGCAATCAAATAAGTAGTTAAATCATGAATTAACTGCAATTAACCTTTTTTTTTTTCCTTTGGAAAGCTTATAGTTTAATTTCACTAACCATTCCCAGGACTGTTTACTGCCAGATATAGTGGTTTCTTGATTCAACAAGAAATTTCTTAATAGTAGAATTTTTCTGACAAAGTAAAGTAGATCTCAACAAGCTACACAACATACCACAACCTTAGGAAAGAGCTGAGAAACAAAGTCTTCTATCAGTCTGGAAAGGGTTAGAAAGCCATTTCTAAGACTTTGGAACTCCAATGAACCACAGTGAATTATTCCAAGAGTGTATCAATGAGTCATCCAGATGGTCCAAAAGAACATCTAAAGAACTGGTGGCCTCACTCGTCTTAGTTAAAGTCAGTGTTCATGATTAAACAATAAGAAAGAGACGTTGCAAAAACGGCATCCATGGGAGACAGACCGAGACAAAAACCACTGCTGACCAAACTGTGTTGTCAGAAGACAACAGATTGAATTATAGGTATGGATTTTGAGGGTTATTTTTTAAAGCAAAAAGTACACAGGGGTTAAATACAGTATTTTTATATTTCAGCAAACAATATTTGCACCTTCAACATGAACTGCATTTCAAGAAATAGACCAAGATTAATCTTTTATAAGTCCAGCTAAAAATTGTCAGACTCTGTAAGAAGCAAAAGAAAAACAAACACAAAAACAGGCCTTTAAGTGAACCTCAAATATATTTAACTGGATTCAGAAGTAAATGGAAATCAATGTTGGAGCTGGGTACCTTCATAGCTGATCAGTGCTGATGGTCAGCAAAGGCTCTAGGGGCTATGAAGTGACTTGACTTGGCATAGGCTCGGTCAGCTTGAAGGCCACATCAGCGTGAGCCAGGGATCACACATGTTGGTTAAAAGGATTAATTGGAAAAGGTTTTTTATTTCATTCAGGCCATGTGAACAGTAACAGACTGTAAAGCAGTAGAGTCAAGGCTTGGCTCACCCATGTGTGTCTTTGCAAATACGTTTCTGTGTGTGTGTGTGTGCGATTCAGAACCAAGTAGCACCAATTCGCTAAGTAGTCCAGTTGGAGTGACAGAATGACTAAATGGTCCAAAACGGACAAACAAAGATCCATATGCCCATGCTGTGCACATGCCAGATCTCTCTCTCCCTCCCTCTCTCACTCTCTATTTCTCACTCTCTCTCAGCAGGCCAAGTCAAATCTTGTTGCTAGGTTTTTGCATGCTGGCAACTTTCCAAGCCACTCATGCATTGGAGTGGACTGTTGGACTCTATCTGTCTCACACACACACACACACACACACACACACACACCCATCATATTTTTTCATGCAAAAGCAAAGTGAGAGCTCCCATTGATAGTAGAGCCAGACCTAGATGGGAATAAGAAGGAGGGAGACATTTCTCTCTCCTTAACAACCATCATCTTTAATCACCACTTCTAATTTCTCCTCCCATTGGCTGCCGCAAGCTCCTGATGTGATTCCCCATCCACAGAATCAGCATCTTGGAATGTAAAATAAAGTTTTGAAAAAGTTAACAACTCAGTGGGCTCACACAAAAGGGACTAAATGTATGTAATTTAATTAAAATTAATTGTGATGCTTTAATAAATACTTTTTTGAATGAATCAAGAACTATGTGGACTATGTACTTTATTTATTAAATTTTTTGCAATGAAAAAAACATTGCAGAAAAAGTCTGTAAGCAGTAAAACATACTAAAACATTTAGCTGCTAAAGAGACAGAAATGGTCATTGGAGATCAAATAACAGTTAAAGGAATATTAGGTTTACATTTATCATTTTTACAGAAGTTAATTCTAATCTGTGATCTTCAGCCTACTGTTTTCCCTTTTAAAGGTAGCTAGCTTAGCAATCTAACCTGCTAGTTATTGTTAAGTAACCAATCAATAAAATACAAAATACCGGATCAGAAAAATCTTGGCTGGCCCAATAGCATGATTGATTAATTCTGTTGGCACATTTCTTTGTATACACTTAGCAATAAACCAGGTATTTTAAAAATGGATTTATGTCAATTAAATATTACCAGATATTTAACACTTTGCCTCTGTTTTTACAGCTTAAACACTCTGGCCGTTTATATGTTATAAGTTTAAGTATCCACATATATTTAGCAGGAATCTGTAAAATTTGGTTGAAAGGAATCAATGAAGCTCACTTCTAACAATAACGTGTCTGAGGTGAGTTGGTCAGGCAACTCATCACTTAATCTGAACTTTTCTTTCAGTAAGCACTGCTTTTTCACTGCTGTTAGCTGCTGTTAGCGGCTGACGTTAGCTGTTGATGTTTCTGTTGGAAATGTCAGTAATCCCAAAAATAGATTTTTTTTTTCTGGGGGGAGGGGGCTATATAGAGTTAGCCATATAACAAGTTGTATTATTAAATGTTTCTAAAGAAACCAACACCAAAAACATGGCCTGCTGGTCTTGTTCTATTAGCCACAGCTACAGTTGCTTCTGTTGGCATTCAACTGTCAGTTAAAGTGGCCATGGCCTTAATACGAGTTAAATGGATTGCATTAAGAAAAACAAAGAGACACCAATTCATATTAAATATACTCTCTAGTCAGTCTAGGTCAGGCATAGAGACAGATACACAGTGACATGCACATTGGTGGGATGTGATGGCAGAGAGACTATGAAAGCAAAACCTGGACATTCCTGAAAATTTCTAAAACTACACAATGACTACCCATTAACCACTTTTTTTCCCCTCCATCTTTTTGTCCCTGAAAAACACTGAAGCATTATTCAGTTGCATGAAAACGAAGGAAATAGCAATGCATTCAACACCTTTAAAGCCTTTTTGTAAGCAAATAGTTTCTCAGTAGCAAAAATGCAACACAGTATGTCATACATTCAGGTGCTGTTTGCAAACTCTGTATATGTTGGCTGTATGTGTGTTTCCATTTTGGGTTGGGATTAAAGTCGATACAAAGAGACACCAGCTATTTCAGACAAACAGCACACAAACACATGCACGCACCATTTCCAGTGTATTTACGTGGGTGTATTAGGGCCAGCGCAAAGTCAGCAGGTACCTACATACTAAGGGGTGTTGTGACCTCTATGCAAATATACACATTTATGCCGGCATAAATATAAAAGTACAAACTACAATCTAAAGACGAGCTGGGACGCCTAATGATAGATAGGTAGACAGACAGACAGACAGACAGATAGACAGATAGATAGATCATTTTGTATGATGTCAAATATTCAGACCACAATGGCCAAGCCGCAAAGTTATCACTAATGCAGTTCTTGTCATAAAGCTGATCTGCTTGGTGCTTATTGGTGAGTATGTATCACCATCTAATGGGGGGAAGAAGAACTGCTACAGCCCACATTTAGCCTAAAATTACATTTAGGCTTACTCCCCTCTATTTCCAGATAGATAGATAGATAGATAGATAGATAGATAGATAGATAGATAGATAGATAGATAGATAGATAGAAATGACAAGTAGCATCAAATGTATTTGCAATCTATAATATATGTTTGTATGTGTGCCCCTGAAGCAATCCCCATAGGA
>VUQG01043944.1:0-11823 GCA_015106755.1 Etia nguti | reverse complement strand
TTTTTTTTTGGTTTTTTTTTTTTTTTTTTTTTTTTTTTGGGGGGGGGGGGGGGGTTAATATGCTTCCACAGTTTTAAACTCTGAACTTCAGCACTTCAAAGGGAAACATTTTTACTTCTGTTTAGTTCTGGCACTAGACTTCTTGGATATTTGAGCAATGAAAACATAAATGATGCAGATTAATTTTAAGACGTTTCCCCACTTCAGAGAGTTTTATTGGCTTTTCTGTGTTTCATTAACTGAGATGTTTGCTTTAGATTTCCTGGAGCCAAAGAGACCAGATCTCCTGAAGTTTCTTGCTATAATTAGTTCAGTTAAATACTTTATGAGCTTTTAATTATGAATCCAAAAAGTGGGTATTTAACACTTTTAAGCAATTTTTGTTAGTTTGGGGGTTTTTTTTAACTCTTGTATATAATCAAAGATTTGTTGATTATAGAATGTAAAGAAGATTCATATTTCCTCCTCAAAGAAAAACATATATTTTATATGCATATTTTTAAAGCACATTTTGCTGAAATAAAAGAATGAATTGGAAAGAGGATGAAAGCTCTTAATTTGAGCAGCAGATTACTGTTTATAGTGAATAAAGACGGAAGGGTGCATTTAATGTGTGTGGGAACATTTAAATTGTGAGAGAGGACTCATTAAACCCTGCAGTGTAACATGGATGTACAGACAAACTAACACTGATTACTGTGACATAGAAGGAAAGAAAACAGAAATTTTAGGCAAATATGATCATAAATAAATGAACACAAGTTAAGATTCAAACTGGCTTAACAAAATTAAAAAGGACTAAAATTAATTAATTTAAAAAAGCAACATATTGGGAAAGTAACTAAAACTCAAAAGTGTGAGTTAAATAAACCTTGTCTTCACACACTCCTCTCCTCCCTTGGGTCTAGGAACTGCTGACTTCCTTATCAGTTCAGTTTGAAATCAAACCCTGGTGAGAAAACACAGGGGCGTGGGCAGCCATACAAATAGATGGATATACAGACACCCAGGTGGATACATGAGGAGTAGATGCACGGGCACTTTCAGGCCAAAAATAAAGCTGTGGGAAAAGGAGAGAATAGAACTGGAGAGTTCTCGGTGTACCAGCTATTTCTAAGGAGACACACAGGGACAGACAATAACAATTGGACATGAATAAGCCAACTCTAAATTTCTATAGCACATACAGAAGAAAGGGAAAAAGCTGAATGTGAACAAACACACACCTAAGGATGTGGTTAAAGTTTCTATACGCTCATCATGGGCTTGAATTTCATGGTAATTTGGCCATTTAACCCATAAGAACCCACCTGCCACTGCCCCTTTACTGACTCTCCCATAGTTTTTCTGACAGTAAAAATGGGTCTGGGCTCTTATGGGATTTCTTTGAATTCTTTTTTTCCAGGATGAAATGATCCTGGAAAAGCACAGCATACAACTTTAATGATTCAAAACCCATTTTAATTTCTTTGGAATTTTCTCATATCCACACAGAGCCAAAATTATATATATAGGGTCAAATATATATAGACATGTCCACTAATGTTTGATTAAATGTCCTACAATGATCCTTATTTCTACAAACATATCTCTTGTCATTGTGACCAAATGTTTTATCTGATGATAAAAAATTTCTCCAGAAGGTATTTAGCTGGTCCATGATGACAGCTTCAAATTGAAGTCAAGCTTGAAGGTGCCTTCTTTCTTCTTCTTCTTCTTCTTCTTCTTCTTCTTCTTCTTCTTCTTCTTCTAGACCTTTGCAAAGTGATGACCCATAAAAATAATTTGTACTTAATCTACAGTAAGTTATGAAGTTGGAATCTCCAGTTGTTTAGAATTGGCTCCAAGAAACATTCCCAGTTTGTGCAAATCTACAGTTTAACCCCACACACAGACACACAAAAACTTTTCCTAGTACTTGTCACTACGTACACCTTTAAATTCTCATTCCCCCTAAAACTGTAGCCCCCATCTCTCTGGTTGAAAAGATTTTGAATATTACTATAAACATTATCTGTGCTGTATTGTAATTAAGCAAGTCATGAAATTTTAATAATTTTGACTGTAAAAATAAGAAATCTGTATGATGAAGATACCAAACTTTGTGTTTTATATGAACTTTTTTGTAATATGAAAAGAGAATTTAGCGTATTTTTATAATTATTTCCCCATACCTCTACGCAGTAAGTTAAATATGGAAGAATTAGATTATAATCTAGAATAAGTTTAACTGTGTTCATGATTGAGATCCTTTTGGACACTTTGTTTTGTACGTGTCTGATATAGGGTGTCCAACTGATTTTATTGTCAAGAATCAAATGTAAGAATTTAGTCTCCTTTACTATTTCAATTTTTTCATTTTCTACCTGTGTTTGTATTCTATCATTCACTTTATAGTTACCAAATATCATTGTTTTTGTTTTGCTAAGATTTAGTGATAATTTATTGCTATCCATACACTTTTGGAACTGTTTTAAATCATTTATACTGACCCTTAGAGGACTCCACAAGCAATTTCCATGTACCCAGATGTAAATTCTCCCATCTTCACAAACTGTTGTCTTCTAGATGAATACATTCTGATCCAGCTTAGTGCCACTCCCCTATTCCATAAAACTGTACTTTATGTAGTGGTTAAGATTGATTAACTGTATCAAATGCTTTCTTAAAATCAAAAGATATTCCAACTGCACATTGTTTTAGGTCCAGTGCATTTGTTATTGCTTCGATTGGTTCAGTTATTGCCAATGAAGTTGAACTCTTTGCTCTGAATCCATACTGACTTTGGTCAACTAAATTATATTTATGTATGATTTATTTTTCTAGTCGATTGCTAAAAACCTTTACGAGAATTTTTGAAAATTGGGACAGGAGTAATATTGGCCTGTAGTTGTGAAAAGATGTTTATTCCCTGCCTTAAGTATCGGTATTACCTTTGCAATTTTCATTTTATTTGGAAATTAACCAGTTAAAAAAGATAATTTGCAAATACAGTCCCGATCAAAAGTTTAAGACCACTTGAAAAATGGCAGAAATTCATATTTTGCATGTCTGGATCTTAATAAGTTCCAAGTAGAGCTTCAACATGCAACAAGAAGAAATGGGAGTGAGACAAAACATTTTTTTGAGAATGTAATTTATCAAAAACAACGCTTAAACTGAAACTGGCTGTTTTACAGCTGATCAAAAGTTTAGGACCACGTTCCTTTAAAAGGAAAACTCTGTAAAAATGTGGATTCATTGTCATTTTCTGTCAGGTAGACACTGTCGTGATGTTCTGATGGCAAAGGCAAAAAAACTTTCCCTTTTTGAATATGGTCGGGTTGTTGAACTGCATGGGCAGGGTCTCTCGCAGCGCGCCATCGCTGCTGAGGTGGGACACAGTAATACAGTCATTTGGAATTTCTTAAATGATCCTTTAGGGTTATGGAACAAAAACGTCAAGTGGAAGACCCCAAAATATCTCACCAGCACTGAGCCGGAGGATCCAATTGGATGTCCATCAAGACATTGGATGATCCTTGACCCAAATTAAGACCGTTACTGGAGCCGACTGCAGCCCCACAACCATCAGACAGCATCTGAGACTGAAGGGCTTCAAAAACAAAAAACATCTTCAAAGGCCTCGTCTCCTTGAACACCACAGAGCTGACTGTTTGGACTTTGCAAGAGAGCACCAACATGGGACATTGAAAGGTGGAAGAAAGGAGGAGCAGGGGCTTCAAACGGACCCTGGCTATGTCCAGATGTGGCAGAGAGCGTCCGTCATGACTGAGGACCCTCGTCTGTGTGGTAACGACTGGGTTTTTCAGCAGGACAACGCTACAGTACACAATGCCTGCAGGACAAGGGACTTCTTCCAGGAGAATAACATCACTCTTTTGGACCATCCTGCATGTACCCCTGAGCTAAATCCAACTGAGAACCTTTGGGGATGGATGGCAAGGGAAGTTTACAAAAATGGACAACAGTTCTAGACAGTAGATGCCCTCGTGTGACCATCTTCACCACTTCGAGAAATCTTCTCATTCACCTCATGGAAATGCTTGCATCAAGCTTGCCACAAAGAGTTTTTGAAGTGATGAACAATAACAGTGGAGCTACTCATTACTGAGTTCATGTTTAGAACTTTGATTTCTGTTTTTTAGGGCTTTACTGGTTGTTTTTGGAGGTGTGGTCATAAACTTTTGATCAGCTGTAAAGCAGCCAGTTTCAGTTTAAGCGTTGCTTTTGATTAATTACATACTCAAAAAAGTTTTTGTCTCACTCTCATTTCTTCTTGTTGCTTGTTGAAGCTCTACCTGGAACCTTGTTAAGATCCAACAATGCAAAATATGATTTTTTGCTATTTTTCAAGTGGTCTTAAACTCTTGATTGGGACTCTGTATGTTAAAGGCTACTTTTTTTTTTATCAATGTCACACCAATACCATCACAATCAGTAGATAATTTATTTTTTCACATATTAACAACAGATTTTACTTCCAACTCATCCAATGCAGAAAGAAAAAATGAATATGGCTTATTTCAAATTAAAGTTTCACTTTTATCATCTCTTCCATGTTCTGGAATCTTTGCTGCTAAACATTTACAAAAAAGTCATTAAATCCATTTCCTAGCATATTTATGGATGTGTCATTTTCCTTGTTCCATTTTTTTCAACTGTTTAATATGTTCCAGACTCCTTTAATTTTATTCTTATTGTCATTTATTATTTTCCTATGGTATAACTTCTTGCTAGCTCTTATTACTTTAGTTAACCTATTTTTGTAGTCTTTATGTCTTTTTTCAGATTCTTTAGTTCTTAAATTGATAAAACTTCTATTATGATTGTTTTTTGTTTTACAAGCATTTTGAAGCCAGTTGGTTTACCATGGACAGCTTTTATATTTCAAATTTTTATTAATCATTCGAATTGGGCAATTTCTATCATATAATAATTTAAATATCTCTATAAATTTATTGTAGGATTTATCCACATCTTCCTCTCTAGAGACCTCATCCCAGCCTTGAAAAATTAAATAATATTTTAATGCTTTAATTGTTCCTTTTGTTCGTATTTTGTTTATAAACAGCTTTTGTACATGTTTTTTCCTTGATGGTCTCATTGTAGGCCTCTACCAAAACAAACACTGGTAAGTGGTCACTGATATCATTTATTAGTATATACCACCTACTAAACTGTGTGTACTGACATTTTTACAAATGTTATCTATTAAGGTTGCACAGTGCGAAGTTATTCTCGTGGGTTTTGTGATTTTTGGTAATAAGGTTTAACTATACATTGTGTTTAAAAAATCTTCAGTTGGTTTATGTTGCTTAAAGTTCATGAGATCTATATTGAAGTCCCCAGAGATTCCGATATCTTTTAAAAAAGTTTTTGTGTACATTTTCTCTATAAAATCTTTGAAAATTTCCATATCTGATCCAGGTGCTCTATATATGCAACGTAAAATCATATTCTTTCTTTTTTCCATTATAATTTCAATTGTTAATCATTTCGTCACCTCATCCACTGTTGCTGTCATACCCCTTACTATCATACTTTTCAAATTTCTGTCAACACATAGTGCTACCCCACCACTATTTTTAAATGTTCTGTTCTGGGTGTACACCTCATACCGCTTTAAATCAAAATTAGGATCTTTAATGTTATTAATCCAGGTTTCTGAGATGGCTGTAATCCTAAATGGGGTCTTAAATTGTTTTAAAAAATCTTTAATATTGGTAAATTGGCATAAAGACTACTATTGATATGAATTATTGACATGTGCATTTATAATTTTATTTAGCTGCTTTTCCTGGTAATAAAAACAGCTATTGTTGATATGATTGAAAAAAATTTGCTGTCTGGATCAATATCACCTAGAATGTCTTGTGGTGGCTGTTCAGTGGGTACAAAGGTTTCAATTCTCTTAATGCACCTGTATTCCCATCTTCACTATTAAAAGAGCAAGGATAATTAGACAAGACATTAATCATGAAGTATGTTAGTGAATGTACGCAAAAAAAAAAACGTATTCATACTGTGCTGTACTTTAATTATATCTGTCCAACTCATGTTGTTCCTTTATCCATACGACTTTTTCTTCTTCTGGTTTCCCATTTAGTTTGATATTTATCTTACAGTTTGATGTCCATGTTGCTTGGATCCTGTTCTGTTTTTAAGACATGGGCTTCTCTTGTGATGTCTGCATTTATTTCTTTTTCTTTTTTTTTGTTAAGATGCTCATTAATGAATTCAGTTTTCTCCATTGCTAAAGCATTTTTCAGTTTTTGGTTCACAAACCTCACTACAACTGCAGGTTTACACTGTCTTTCTTTACTGGGGAGAGGGTGCCATGCCTCAGTGCCACCGCTATAAACCATAATCCCTTTACTGTCCAGGAACTTGATCACCTGCTGTTCAATGGAGTCTCTGCTGCTCTGGCATTATGTCCAGGGCTTGATCTCCAAACCAGTAATCATTGTATAATTTATCCGGGAGTATTGTTCCATGTCGGCCACCCGAGTTTGCAGTAAGGTTAAGTCTTTTCAGTTCTTTAATATCTTTCATCAGATCCATTATTTTCCTTATTTGCAGCTTGAAGGCCGGGCTGTTGGTTGTTGGTACTGGAGGCCTGTGTTTGGCCTGGTGGCTAAGCCTCTGATAGCTGTTAGTGGAGGCCTGGATTCAGCTTGGAGGCTAAGCCTCCAGTGGCTGATGGTTAAGGCCTGGGCTCAGCTTGGAGCCTAGGCTGCTGATGGTTGGTACTGAAGGCCTGCGCTTAGCCAGGTGATTAAGCTGCTGGTAGAAGTTGCCTGGACTCAGCTTGGGGGCCAGGTTGTTGGTACTAGAGGCCACATCTAACCTCTCCTTTCATAAAGAACGCTCCCTTATGAACTGACCAGCATCAGGTGAGGAGACCAGGAGAATAGTTTTAGACTTGTATGGCAGAAATTTGTCCCTTTGAACACAATCTTTGTTTACCACTTGTCTGGCTCACCAGATTTTCGGGCCTGTGACTGTGCGTCCCAAAAAGGAATATCACAATGAATCAATGAGAAAAAAAAAGTAAGCCTCCTGGAACAAGCATCTGATTCTGGGATCTATTGTTGAACTTGCAACTTTTTGGAATGCTGATATTTTGGAATGAGGTGACTGCAAAGAGGTGATGCATATTTGATGATTCTAAATTACTCATAGGTGTGAATGTCAATGGTTGTCTGTCTCCCTGCATCCTCCTGTGACTGTTTTGAATAAAAATTTGATTTAAATAAATGGAGTTTAAATAGTCCACATCTGTCTAATTTTCCTGTTACATAAAGGTAGTTATTTTGGTCAAATTTGCAGTCGTGAAGTTTCTTCACAGCTTGGTTATAGGATTTGTATATGTTGCTGGTTCCCCTGTATGGTTGAGCGATGTTTTGGTCCGGCCACCTGTTTTGACAAGACTCTTCACTTTAAAATAATCTTTATTTAAATTGCTGTTGTTCTACCAGAAAAGAGTGTAGCTGAGCCATAAAGATCCTCGCTGTCCTCTTTGGGATCTGGCAGCTGTTTTGTAGTAGGTGACCCAAAGAAATAGGTCACTCTTGTATATGAGTCATTGAGTCTTAATGGGACTACCTGTATAAATAAAGGTTAAATAAAAAAAAAATGTAATAAAATAAAGAAACATTTACACTAACACCAATGACCCCTAACACGAGCTTTGTTTTTCACGATCAAAGTAGGGTGAAGATGTAGCTATGGAATATTTAGCCCAAATCTAGCACTGGAAATAGGTTTGATGATATTGTTGGTGTTAGTCTGTCATTTTCTCCAGCTTGCTGCAGCAGTAGGTTTTCCACTTGATGTTCGTCACTAAACATTTAAACAAATATATTCTTAATGACAAACCTGTCTGCATCTGTGTCTTCCATCCAGCAGTCACCCCAGACTAACAGTGCTGATTGCCATCTGTCCTCTGGTGATCAGCTCAAATCATCTGGAATAAAAAACAGAACAATTTCAAATTTCTTAATTTTTTTCTCCATAAAAATTTATACTGCATTCAGAAATTCAGGTCGGTCTCACCTGCTCTCCATTCTAGTTTCTTTATCAGTTATGACTTCAGCAGTGACTAACTGCTCCCGGTTGTTAGGTACTCATCTCCTTAATGATTTGCCTGCAGGTAAGTGATCTTTTAGACTCATTTAATCCACCTGCAGGTTTTCCTGGATCAACAAGAAAGCAGAAAAGAAATCACTCGATAAAAATTTCTTCTTTGCCACCAGGATTGTTGTGGAAAAGATAAATTGAGCATTGAAACCAAGACTTATTTTCTGAAATTTATTGAAAGAAACCTTTACAATATAGCACAAACAGTCTGTAGCAGCAGCATTAATACCTTAAGGGAAAATTAACACCTCGTCTATACCTGCGTGGACACAGTCTTTGTTTCTTCCAGCTGTGGGGAGTTTTTTTCCCATAGTTATGGAGGCAGCTTCCTGGTAACAGTGACGCTGACAGGATCACGTGACCTCCAACACAGGTTACAATTAGTTGTTTGTATCTTTGCACGCACACTCTTCATACAAAGAAGTTACTTCTTACAAGACAGTCATAGAGGTTTTGTTGTTTGTGTTTTTATTATTATTTGATAGGTAATTATTGAAATGAGCAGAGTACACTTTTGTATATAAGTTAGCACACTGTTCATAGATACCCCAAAGAACTTTCTACTCTCATGGGTGCATTCTTGCAAATGCATTATCATGCTACTTTTGTCCCTCAGCTTTTAGTTGCAAAACTTGCAACTCTTTGGTGAAACACTACTCATGTCTAAACCAACCAATGATCATTCCTCACGATTCATGTGTCAAACCAACTCCCTAAACACAACCCATTTAGAGGCGCTGCAGGGCGGGCTATAATTTCTGAGAATTCCAGTAGAGTCCTTTTCAACATAAAAGCGATCTAACATGTCACACACTGATTTGTGCCAACTGTCACTGACATGTTTATAAAAAAATAAAAAATTACCAAGGTCGGTGACTGCACAGCTGATTACAGCCACGTGGGTGACAAATCTCAACAATGCGGCCATAAACAAACTGTAACATCAGTGATCGTTTCTCGGAATTTGGTCGCATTGGGGTTCAAAGTAGGACATGAAAAAGATCGGACTTTTACTGATATTTCACACCTCTTATCAAATTGTCACGTGTCCTTCAAGCAGAACAGAATGAGAATGAACTCTTATTGTTTATTACTGTGGTCAGACTTGTTCCCATTTATGAACCCTGGAACTGAGGTGAGGAGTTTCTTCTTCCCTCCTCCCTTCACTGCAGTACAGTGGCAGTGCAGAAATCGATCTTGCCTTTGTCTCTCTGTAACTAATATGAGATATAAAAGGGCAGTGACAATGGAAATGGTGGTAAGTGCAAATAAGCCCTCACCCAATACTCATGAACTTCATGGTGTGAGTGGTGAGTGGGAGGAATGAGAAAGAGGTGAAGACGATTGTGGTTTATTTCTCTTTTTCATGTGGCTTTCTCTTTTTAAGAAGATGCACCTTAGTTGTGTGATTTTTATTCCCTTCAGGAGGCTCTTTTGTCTGTCAGGAGTTTAACAGCGAGACCCCTGGGGTTAATAATAGGTTTGACCCCACAGATAAACCTCCGTGCATGTTTGCCTCTGTGTCTATCAGAGTGTTTGTGCATGCATGTGTGCAGTCTCCTTCTCCTCTTTAAGTTGATAGTCAGTGTAATAAGTTGTTTTATAGATAATGTCAATTGTCTTTGACTGTAGCAGTGCTGCGATAAGCTGCCAAACACTCTGTGGCTGCTTGACTCCAATTGTTCTGCTTGACTCGTGCTTTGTTACACATTAATATTATCATTAAGGGTGGATATTATTAAGTGGGCACCCCTGTAGGTGCAGGGTAAAACAGATAGTGCTTTCTGTTCATCAAATAAGTGGCTACAGTAATCTTCATGTCCCAGATAACACAAACAGATGGGTGCTGAGTCAAAGAGGGGCAGAAAACACTGACCTGTTTTTTCAAGGGAAAAAAAGTGAGCTAAAAGGCGAGAAGCCAGTCTTATCCAACTTATCATTGAGAATTTGGGCTACTAAAATTATGTTAGTTTGTCTGCTAATGTTAAAATTGTATTTAAAAAACTGATATTAATATTTGAAAGTAATTATTTCAGATGAAGATTATGTTTAAAGATCAAGGATTTGCTCATGCTTGTCTCTCTGATGGCTGAGGACAGATATTCAGCAAAATGCAAGTTTTTGTTTTGAAGGAACTGAACTGTAGAGTAAACTGTCTGGTGGAAATACATTAAAAGCATGAATGGCAAGATACCCCCAAATCATAAACTGGGACGTTCAGCTGCGAGATCACTTTGTGAACCCACTAATATGTAAAGTACAAACATATGTACACATGTGCACTGTGATAATTGTGGACTTGGCAAGATTGTCTGAGGTTGAGGTTTGCCACACATAGAGCTAAAATGTCAAAACAAGAGACTAAGGAATGTAGGAGGATAAAACTGAAGCAAAATTCCTCTTGACACATCTGATTCAGTCCAAGTCACAAACGTGCACAACTGCAGGATGTAGGAGAAGCTGTGGGAAAGCCTAATACACAGTAGAGACGTGGAGGGGGGGAAGAAAAGATGGAAGGAGAAATACTGATGGCTGTTTTTTTTTTCTTGTGGGGACGCAGGACATTGTGTTAAAGATAGTCCTGAAAAGCAGGAAACTGAGGCTGATTGAACTAATTTGATGGTCTTTTGGCATGGACCTTGGTCTGTCTTTCATCCCACAGATGTTCAATGGGATTCAATGTGCAGGCCAGCCTGACACTTTCCCTTTGGTCTTTTGGAGGTAGTTCTTCACCAGGGGTGATGTTTGTTTTTGGTCGCCGTCGTGTTGGAAGACAAAGCGACGATCAAAACCCGGTTTTGCTGTTCACTGCTTTTCTTTCAGAATCTCTTCATTTTTCATGATTCCTTCTACCTTGATGAGATTTCCGGTTTCTGAAGCACCGAAGCATCCCCACAGCATAAAAGTTCCTTCTCCGTGTTTAACCGTGGGGACTGTGTTCTTTGGGCTGTAGGCTTCTTACTTCTTTCTCCAAACAGTGTCTCTAATACCAAAGTGCTCTAGTTTAGTCTTATCTGTAAAAATGATGCACTTGCAGTCTGCATATCTTTCTCCAAGTTTTTGTAGGTCTGCGACCTCACATTCCTGTGCAGTGATTGTCTTCTTTGAGACTAAAATTCCTGACTTGGCAAAGTCACTAGTGTCTCTGCAGTTGTTCTGGGGTCTATAGATAGAATAGAATAGAATAGAATAGAATTCAACTTTATTGTCACTGAGCGCGTCACAAGTACAAGGCAACGAAATGCAGTTTGCATCCATCCAGAAAGTGCTTTAGCAATAATATAGATATATTACAGAATATAGATCTATTATAGATATGATACAACGTACACGGTATGAAGGTATGTTATGAATATATTATAAGTATGTACAGGCTATGAACAGGTTATACGTTTGGTGATAAATATGATATAGATATACAATTGCGAGTATTAATAAACAGTTGTAAAACTATAATTATTGTATTGTACAGTATGATTGTCTATACAGCATTTACAGTAGTGCAATCGAGATCAGTGAGATATATGGATAAATTTTACAGTAGTCATAAAAAGTGCCATGCAGTCGTGGGTGAAGAGGGAGTAGAGTAACGGGCTCATCACACAGCCTTGAGGTACACCGGTGTTCATTGTGATGGTAGATGAGCAGTGGTTATCCAGCCGGACATGTTGGGGCCGGTTG
>VUQG01043942.1:64517-76676 GCA_015106755.1 Etia nguti | reverse complement strand
GATCGGAAGACAACAGTAACTCAGATAACCACTTGTTACAACCAAAATATACAAAAGATTATCTCTGAATGTAGCACAAATGGAAAAATGAAGCAGTTGGACTACAGCAGCTAATCAGAACTGTACAATCAGTACAATCAGAACTGCTCCCAACAAACATAGAGGTTTACATCAGCGCTGTAACTATTTTATCAACCGATTCACACTATAACCAGGGTTTCCCTCTTATCTGTATTTCAGTTTATTTAATTTAATAACTGTACAGTACTCTGTTTCTGGTAACCATTTTCCTTTATGTAAATATGTAAAAAATTGCGTATGTTTCTGTTCTGTGTTCTGTGTACTGTTTGTATATGTGTCTTTCTTGCTGCTGTTACACCCAAATTTCCCCTTGTGGGACAATTAAAGGATTATTCTATTCTATTCTATTCTATTCTAATGACCACACCGTGTGTCATTCCTGTCAGCTAAGAATAAGAAACTGAGACCACAGTTCAGACGGAAACATGTTGCCTGGTCTGATGGGTCTTGATTTTAGTTGCAACATATGCTATATGGTAGGGTCAGAATTTGGCATGAACAAGATGAATGGCTCCATTGTGGCAGCAGTTCAGGTTGGTTGTGGTGATGTAATGGTGTGGGGGTTATTTTCTTGGAATATTTTGAGCCTCTTAGTACCAAAATGAGCACTGTTTAAATACCACAGTTTGTTGCTGGTCATGTCGGTCCCTTTTTGACCACAGTGTACTCTTTTTCTGATGGCTGTCACAGAGCTCAAATTATCTCAAATGTCCTCCACAGTCACCAGAACTCCGTGGCCAGTGAGTGTACATTTTAAACCTGACTGTGATTGTATGTGGTGTTTTAAACAAGCTCATCTGAGTTCTATTTTGCAGTACTCTGGTTTCTCTTGCAAAAGAGAAATGAAATTAAAGAAACCTGATTAAATGAACACACGTCATGTTTTCATCAGTCTGAGCAACCAGCCATTCGGTGCCAGCTAAACAGATAGGTGGCAGGAGTGGGTAAGCACTCTCTTCAAAATTCCTTCCCTCTCAAAACCCCCCAAAACAGCAGCTGCTTCCCTCACCCAGCCTTCTCTGATTGCAGTCTTCTGGCAGGCTCTGATGGCAAACACACACCTGCTCACACTGACCTCCAATTTATCTCTTGTACGCCTGCCTGCCACAACTGTAGGGATTAACATGTCTGGAATAGGGGTTTAAGTGAGAGGGAGGATGGCGGCCTCTTAGTCTGACATGCATGTCCCGTCCCTCACTTGTGGCATTGAGTTTGTGTGCACAGCTGGCTAATTCCCTGCCTCTGTGCATGCAAACAGCCTGGAGGCTTCTGTGCAATATTGTGAGAAAGAGAAACTGAAGCTGAAGATCCAAAGTGTGCATCTCATAAATGTTAAAGCCCAAGGCAACTTGGGGCTGGAGATGGAATAAATATTTCTACATAACATTCATTAAACACAACAGATGTCTGAGTCTGTCATCAGGTCCTGGTTTAAATGCTGTAATATTCGGATGGGTCACCTATTCCCCACCGAAATTTCTTGTAAAACAACCAAAATATTTACATCTTTGTGTTCTTACCACAATCAGACTTTTACAAACACTTGTTTTTGTGCATTTAAACACTGTATAGGAGCTTTGGAAGACAATGTTAAAATGGGAATCCAATTTAGCTGTTGCTACTCAGGTTGTGTAAAAAAGTTGTGTAACGCTTCCTGTGATAGTGAACCTGAGAGCGTCCCTTTCATGATGCAATCAGGTGACATGTTTGTGTATGTGTGTTTGATGAAAGATACTATGGAAACGCAATTAATAGACTCAAGTTAAAATGTCTTTGTCTATCACTGATTTTAAGATCATGAGCCTCCTCAATTTATTTTGACCTTTTACATAGTTTCTCAAGATCCAAATGTAGTTTTTCTAGTAAGATGGTGTTTTCCAGAGTCAAGTGTTCTTTACGGTCGTGACTCTTAATGAAAGGCCTCTTCCCTGGCGACACTTTGACATTGGTACACAACTACAAGAGCAAGACCTTGACCCTGAAACAAAGGTATCTAAACTGAACGAAAGGTTAATTTTATTATTTACAACTCTGTAACAAAGCCATTTATGTATTGAATACTTCTACTTGCAGGGTACTTGTCATGAATGTGTGTGTATACGTTATGTGGTTCGCTAAAATGCTGTCTGGCTCTGAGGTGATCACAGGTGTTCATTCCTCCAAGCTTATCTGATGGATTAACAGCTGCCGTCACCGCATAATCGTCGACACCCACCACATCTGACATTACACACATTCTGATTCTGATATTACAGCCGCTCACGTGCACACACACATACACAGACAGACACAGTGGAAGACACACATTTTACCGTTTACACACAGAGAATTATTGGATATTGCTGAGGGGATGGAGCCGTTTCTTCCAACCTTCACAAATGTGCTCATAAAAATATAGCTTAGCAGTAGGCAAGCTTCTCTCTGATAAAAACAAAAAAAAAATCTAATAGAAACACCCTTCAAAGCAGAGAACAGCTAAGCGCTAGACAAAAGCCAGAAAAATGTGGGAATATTTGTTTGATTTTTACATGCTGCATTGCCGCTGTCGTTATTATTCATATTCTTCCCCAGGGAAGCTTGTTTGAAAAATGGGACTGAAGCAGCCCCCCCTCCCCTTAATGTCACCGTCTCACTCTTAGCCTCACAAACACCCACGCGCACACTTGTTTAGAGTCTTATTGGGGAAGTACAGCCAGGCTGCGTCCCCCTCCCATCCCTCCTGCTCCTCCTCACTTTCTTCATCTCCCTCCCTCCCATTTTTTCCCCCTTCACTCTTTCTCCCCACAACAGGGTGATCCAGCTCGTCTCCTCTCTCCGTCACGCGGGTAATCAGCCTCTGCTATTTCATTTGGCTCAGTAATGAAAGCAATCCCAGTGCTTTTCACTGCAGCGCAGCCCAAATAATGAGGACTGCCTCACCCCTCCTCAGCCACACCTCACCCCTAGTTCTCACCCTCTCCCTCCCAACCCTGCTGTTAATGGATGAAGGAAAGCAAGTGTGTGTGTGTGTTTGAGTATGTGAAGCACGCAATGTTGCCAAGTCCTTTGTGCCTCTTTTCTCCTGCTGCAAAGGAGTCTATTGTATTCAATTTCATCAGCAATGCTCTTAATCAGAATATTTTGGAGGTTTTTTCCCCCGCCTACATTAGTGGTTCCTAACCTTTATTACATGCAACTAACATCAATGTGTTGGAACTACTCACAGGATGCACATCTAAGCTGTAAGCAGTTAGTCCTTTATTTCCCATTCCCCAGTAGCTTTTCCAGAGGAGGTAAATTGCAAACAAACAAGGAAAATTGTATTTCATAATAAGAAAATCAAAATGAGTAGGAAAATAAAAAAAATGTTGCAAAGCAGAAATTAGATTTTTATTGTTTCCAAATCTTCTACATACCTTCCCCAGGTCAGGAACCACTAATCGTAAAAATATACAACACAACCCTTTAAAAATACTGCTTTGATTACAGGGTAATGCAGAGGTTATAGAGTGCAACCTAACATCACTCCATTTTTAAATTTTCATTTTTATAGCCTCAAGAAACAATGATTTAAATTAATTTTCCTTTTGAATTGTCCCAAATGAGTCTAGAAAAAATGTCTCTTTCCTAACATGCGTTTTTAACCACACAGTGCTGTTACCAGACAGCAGCAATGAGACTCCATCCCATATTGCAAACATCTAATTCATCTTCTACTAACCAAACAGCGTGTAATGACTTTGCCAGACAAAAACTGTGCAATATTCAATCAAATATGTGCGAAGCGATTGAATGTGGCCAGTGTTCATAATAATTCCAATTCGTTTTGGTGTTCAATATTTGATTTGCATCTCTTTCTTCACATGAACTTTCTCCTCAGTTTCCGGGCTTATCTTATCTTTAAGTTAGACAAAGACGAGACCTGCTTTTAATAAACCCAGTATTGTTTTTCAAATGCAAGCAACAAGAGATAAAAGGTCAGTGAGGTCAAGGCAAATACAACAAAGCTTCTCTTCGCTTATGATGGACAATCAACAACGTAACTGTGTCAAGCAAATCAATAGAAAACTGTACAGAACTGACTGGATGGAAATAAGCAAGACTTTATGTAGAAAAGCTTTTGGAATATAACTGCTGTTGGTAAAAACCTTTTACATTTGAAAATAGCATACTTGCAACATGGATTTTTCAGTGTTTACAAAAGGGTTTCCCGAGCCTGAGGATGAAGAAGGAATCTAATCTGCTACAGTACAACTTAACTGACTGATTCTGATGAAAAATCTGCACAATGACTGCAAGGTTTTCACCTAACAACAGCAATATTTTACCAGTGTCGATGAGGTGTTAATGTGGAACAGCAATAATTTAATCTCAGTCTTCTGCTGGTTTTCAGTAAACTGGGGCATCAGTACATTCAGAATACACACTTTCTCCTCTTCGGAGCTCTGCAAACATCCACTGAAAAGAAATGCAATGAAATGAACTTTTTCATTTCCTTAAGTTAGCCTCGTTTGGATGAGAGAGAAAAGTTACAGCAAAGGTGCCACAAGTTCAGGTATTGCATTTCACGTGAATCGATCCCCCAGATGTTTGAGCTTGGCACGGGTACAACAGCAGTGGTAGGTAAGGGCATAAGCTCCTCATGTGTTGAATCCTCAAAAGTCTTTCAGTCAAAATAGGAGAGAACACTTTCACTCCACTGGGTAGATCCAGTCAAACATTCACGTTCAAAGTGTCTGATCACTGAAAGGGCGCTCCAGGCCAGTCAGAGTGTCTGCACCAGCACTGGGAATAGCAAGGACAGGTGCTCAGCGCCTCTGATCGGGAGTTTGTGTGTGGTGTAAAAGTGAATGAGCTCTGGGATGGTGTCAAAGGGAGGGCTGTTCTGTCCCAGCACGTACTTGCCATCTTTACACTGGGTGAACTTCATGTGCATGAAACCTTGACAGCTCCTGCGAGAGTAAAAGCAGAACCGTAGATTGAGGACGGACACAAAAGGAAGAAAGAGAGTGTGAGAGATTCAATGTGAAAGTGAAAAAAAGAAGAGGGATTACATTAAATGTAGGGCACATAAAACACCATTCAGGCTTCCGCACATTTTGTCACGTAATGACGGTGAAAGTGACAGGCCAGATTTATGCTCACGCCTTTTTTTCTTTCGCTTTGAGGACACGATTCTAACCAACATTTAACACCATGTCACAAATTAGGAAGGAAGCGACATTATGATGGATGGATGAGTGGTGTTTTAACACATGGAAGAGAAACACAAAGTCAGAGAGAGAGAGCGAGAAAGATGAATGCTCCAGACTGTGAAAGTGGCTCCGCTCAGAGGACCACACCTCCCCTTTAAAATCCGTGCAGCCGCGAAAGGACTTCCCCTTTAAGGGCCAGCCAGCCAGCCATGATGTATGTCTAATTATAGAAGCGGAGGGAAAGACAAGGGCTGAAACCGGTCACCATAATTGTCATTGTTCAAGTAAACCAAATTAAATTTTGAAGAGCAGTGAAACCAAAAGCACTCACTGCAACTATAAACAGCCAAACAACCGGCAGTATGTCATGTCCCACTGGCTTCCTGAGCACCAGAGCCAGACGCTTCATCATGTCAGTGCTCAGAGTTGACAGCGTGTTTTCATCCAGTCCTGTATGTTTGGGGATTCTTTGTACTAAATGGTAGATTACAACCTACCAGTGCTTGTGCATATTACATGTTGGTTTAAACCTAGCAGGCCTGTCTACTTCAGTGCTGACTCACTTTGAGACGGCTTCCTCCTGTCTCCATTAAAACATCCTTAATCAGTCACTGCTTCTATTGTTCACATTTCTGTGTAATCTTAGAATAGCGTAGGTGGGGTTCACATTTTCCAAGGACAGATAACGGCAATGACCAAAAATAAACCCACCCAAAAACATACAGATACTGCATTTTTTTGATAAAATGTAGGTAGTACTGCTTGTTATTACACAAAGAATCTTTTCTGAAGGCTATATTGTTGGTATAAAATTGAAAAAAAAAGCCTACCAATCAGCCAAAACACCCTGATAAAGACCAAACCGATGCATCTTTCTAGAAGGAGAATTTTCTCCTTTATTTCACTAGTTTTGTCTTATTTCAATAGTTTAGTCTACCTTTTCTAGCTACAGTACTGGCACAAGATCAGCCAGTTTATTTAAACCACTGTACTAGATGGTAAAACCCAAAGGACTGTGAAGATACACATACTTGAGTTTGGCTTTTACAGAGTTTAAGGGTTCAAATTAGTAGTAGGAGGCAAAAACCCAGACTCTGGGGGTCACAACAACAAGTCGCAAATCTCTGCAAAATCAAACATGCAGATCCATCCATTGTAGTGGCCCCTTGGGAAATGAGCCGATGTCTGAAAGCACTTTATCTTTTTATTTTAATCTTTAAAGTAAGTTCTTATTAACTGAGCTTTTTTTGAAACTAGTGTGTTCATCAGGTTGCTTGTCTTTTTGGTTTCTTTTTAGTGATGTTATGTCAGCAGATCTCAGGAGCATACTGTTTTAGCTGGAGCCTGAAGGTTGACTTCAGTGAAGGCCAGCTCCTTTTTCAAAACAACATGGTTCAAAGATTTTCTGGATATATTACTTCTCCTGCACATTTTCCAGCTGTTGAACCATTACCAGTACTGACCTTGTTGCTGGAGAAAAATGTGGCGTGTGTGTGTCAAATCCACTCTACTCATGTAAATGAGTAATGCATGGGCTTGTTTATATGTCAGCACAACACAGTGACACACTGTGCCTCCCTCTCCCCTCACGCTCCTCTTCCCTCTCTCCTCTCCCTGTCTAATTTGCTTCTTGTGTGTCCCACAGAAGGTAATTCATATTCATTAGTGATTATGTGGAGGATGATGTGTGCACTGAAGTGTGCTCTACCTGGCTGATTACCACTTAGAAGGCCCACTGGGGCCGTGAAGGAAGGCCACAGGGAGAACCCAAGGTTGGTGTGAGGACAGAGAACTGATGGGAGAATGGTGGTGAGGCCAGGACAATGGATCATGCTAGTAATTACAAGGGAGAGATTTGACCAGATAAGCAGTATTGTGCCCTGCAAATGAGTATCGGGAGGAGAATCAGTGTGGCAGTGATCTTAAGTGGAGGTGATGGTAAAGGGAAGGGAGGGGGAGAGAAGGGGGAGAGACAGATGGAGAGGTGTGGGAGACTGCAATATGATATCAGTAGCTCAGGTGGTGACACTCACTCACACACTCCTCCTACCACACTTGGCAAGAAAAAAAGAGAAAGATGCAATTAAACTGTATAGCTGTTCATCTGAAAGGGTGCTCAGGTGTTATGCTGCCTGTTGTTGTGTGTGCATGCATGCATGTGTGCGTGTGTGAGTGTGTTCCTTACCGAAGAGAGAGGGAGTAGTCTGAGCGGTTGGCCTGACTGTTCCTCACCAAGTAGCTACACTCTTTACACAGTGTAAGCAGCGACTCTGCTTCCAAACGTGACAGCGAACCGTGGTACCATCTGAGCAAACACATATAGACATGACAAGGCATGAGTAACAGATGTTGACACTAACCAACAAAACTATGTAGTGTTATGTGAAAGGTTTAAATTGACGAGATATTATAAAAATATATCGTAAGATTAACCCCGGTAATTGCAGCAGCAGTCTTTGGTACATGCTGACCCGAGAGTATAGTTTTTCTTTCTTTCTTCATTTTTTTTTTTAATTGTTACAACAAATATAATGACGACAAACTCAGAGCACCATGCATTTTGCTTTCTTAGCTCTAAAATGTCAACAAGCCAGGATGTTTGCTAGCAGGTTGTGGGATCACACAAATTAAATTCCATCCTCAGTGGGACACAGATATCTGAAGCAAAGTTCACTGCAATTCATCCAGCAGTTGAGCACTTAAAACTGCAAATGCCAAACCCATCAGTTCTTTCTCTTGGCTAGCATGAATGTCCGGACAGAATTTTATTGCAGTGCATCACTCATTGTTGAAAACTTTCAGGGACAGACCGACAGAGCAAAGTGCAAAGAATCTTTGGAGTCTCATTAACAGGGTGGCTACAAAAAAAAAAAAGAAGAATTTTGCAATATCCATTTCTATAACGATGAGCTTTTATCAGAGATGGCTGAGCAAGGGGTGCTATATGTTACAGGTTGACAGAGATGCTGTTTTCTCATGGAGGAAACCACAAAGCTCAAAACAGCCTCTAAGAGACCATCAGGGAGTAATGGAGCGTAATAATCAACACCATCCTCATGTGAATTTGTACAAAGGTTCAGGCTTGTGAGAGCAACCCAGAGTGTTGCATGTGTGTTTGAATGTGTATCTGTGCTTAAGGGGTGTGTGTGCTTGGATTTCATTAGTAAAACGGCCCTTAATGTGCACAGAAACAGCACATAAATTACACCAATGATGTCTGAAATTAAGACTAAAGTAAATGTGTGTTTTTAATGTTCTGACTTAATTAGTTCTCGTTCTAACCTTACTCAGTCCTGTAAGGTCTGATGAGTGCTGCTTAGCCGAAACACATAATCGTTTCACTTTAATGTGCCCAAGCCCTTAATAGATCAAAGCAGTGCAATCAGACAAGCTTTGGCTTTTTTATTTTTTTTGTGGGACCTACAATCCCCAATTTCAAAATCACTTTTATAGGGATGCCTTAGGTATGTGCATAACGGCAATGCATACATTTTTACAGACTCTTCTAATTTAATTTACAACACATGTATCTGCGTAATGAAGCACCTGGTTTGACTCTACATCTGAACATCCAACTCTTCAGTGTACTTGAAGTGATCCATGTTTGAACACTAAATCATTCACTGAATTGCCAGTACAGTTTGATGCCTGCAGAAATGTCTTTTTCCTGTGTTACAGTGAATGTAAATGAAGTAATAGCATCAAGGGCACTCAATCATTTCCTGTCAGAAGTAACCGAACATCAGAGCATGCAGGCCTCTTAATCTGATTAAAACCTGAACAGTATGGCCCATACTGATAAACAGAAACTGATGATGCTGACTTTCTATGGGTTTCAAAAAAGACAGCATACATACACCTGCTTTTCCAGAGGCAGAGTAGGGTCCACTCTCTCCCCCACCATTGTGAGGCCTTCGTGGGGCATTCGAAACTTCATTCCCCCTCCTGCCAGTGGACTGGATCTGGGCCCCAGAGGACGCAACCGCTCTGTGGGCGATGAGGAGCGATCCCACTCTGTATTGTCAAACTGCACTGTTGGCAGGCGGGGACAGAAAGAGTGAGTCATGTTATTTACACAGCAATATTATCAAAAGGGATTAAGCCTCGCAGCCAGACTAGGGTAAACATCAGACATCGGGCTATTGCAAAGCTGCACATGCGGCATAGACCTCTCATGGATGGGTCACACTACAGGACAGCACGTCATGGTCGAACAGTGACAAAACTATCAGCAGTATTATCACAATTACCACGATCGGTGGTTTTGTGAGACTAGGAGGGCAGCAGGAGGCAGGAATTTAGCGTTTTCTCGGCTTTCTTCTCGCACATGTCTTTGTTTGCAGTAGACAATGCAGATTACTCGATGTTGACTGTACCAATACTACTTTGGAGCAAATTACAGAGACTGTAGTGTTATTTACCCCTTTTCTGCCTGAATTTTGTGAAATTAAACCCAGTGAACTTGTAATTAAACATTAAGTGCACCACAGCACTACTAAGTACCCTGACATGAACACAGCCGACACTCTCGTTTATGAGGAGCTTTTCATGCATGGTTGATGCACGAGGGGAATATGGTAAGAAGGGAGTGCTTACATCCCCCAACACCACAGACACAGGTGCTACAGATGCAGGCCACTGGTGGCTCAGGGTGGCGGCAGAGCAGATGTGGGACAACAGCTTGGGTCATACAGGTCAGGGAAACTGCATGTTTCAGTGCTTGGGTTGAAGAAAGAAAGAAGGGGAAGGGGGCTGTTGGTGTTCAGGGTGAGAGGTCACCTTGTTCTTTGGTGGGGCGCTCCTCCTCCAGCTGACCCACAGGGGCAGGCCAAGGCAACTCCGCCAACTCCCTCATTTCTAATAAAAGGTGGGAGCAGGGAGGAGGCAAGAGAAAAAGGAGTGAGAAAACAACAGATGGGTTTAAGCAAAGTTAAGCATGAAAAACAGACAGGTGAGGAAAATGGTGATGATTAAGGAGTGAAAGTGAACTTGGGTGCAAGATTTTAGAGTGAAGAGAAGTGAGAAGTCGACGTGACAAAAAAAAAAAAAGAAAAGAGGAAGCTGAGAGTAGGAGAGGAGACGTGTCAAATGAGAGTGTGTGTCATTCAGTGCAGTTAACCAAACCTAGTCAGAATGGGAGAAGTGATATACTGTACCTTCTCTCTCCTCCTTTCTCACACACGTGAACAAACATAGCTTAGTGTTTCACAGCCAATATTTACAGAAATTTATTGTGGAAGAGAAGACTAAAGAAAGCAAAGAAAATGAAACAGAGAGAGCAGGAAATGTCAGGCGTGGGTTATTTATCTCTATCAGTTCACCCTAAGAAATTGTCCCTTAGCATTAGATGTAATGAAAACAAGGATTTTATATGCAAGACAACCCACAGCGCAGCGTGACAGAGAAACTGTGACGCGTGGGGACGAAACATGCTCCATTTACCGTCGTACCTACAGCGAAAAAGCTACTGAAGGTGCACTCCGAGGCAGATCTGAAAATAGCTCATTATATACCATGGCAGGCGACCATCTAATGTAACAGTCATTACCGCAGCCTTACACACACAGACACACAAGGAGACACACGTACATTATGCATCTTTCCAGCTTCACACTGTGCATTCAGCTCCTGCTCACTGCAAAAACGGATTACAAAACAAATAAAAGGGAAAGAGGGGTGACATCTTAATGAGCCGACAAATCCAAAGACCCCCTAGGCCCACGACATCAAAGGCCATTTGAATGGGCGTTTGGAAAGAGACCCGGGCTGTACATACATGCCTCTCTCCCTCCCTGGTTAATTATTGAACAGGCAGACACACTCCGCCACTTTCTCTGGCTCTCGGTGAATTATTGATGCATGGCGCAGTACAATGGCCCCATCTGGAGCGGGCCGCACCTCTGCTCAAGCCAGGATTAAAGTGTGGCCTGGCACTCCTCAATGGGAGACACGCACGCAAACACACAGGTCCGCATGCACACACTTAACCTGAAACCCCGAAAACTCCGCCACTGCAACACTCTGCTGCCTGTCAGCTCACCTCCACATCACATTTCACACCTCTAATTCTCAAGCAAAACTGAGAGGGATGTGTGGAAAGAGAGGAAGGTTTAAAATGAGAAGCACACAAAAGCAAGTGAAGGGTAACAAGAAACGAGAGAAAGAGAAATTGGAGACAGCTGAGACAATTTATTAGAGATCAAAAATGTGCTCAGCCATCTGAGTTAGAGATAACCTCAGCTAGTGGCGTGTTACAGGAGGAGAAAATTCCATCAAGCTTCCTCACTTTTACTGTTATCGTTTGTCTGGTATTCTTGAATCCTAAAGTTGCGCTCGCTCTCATCAAAAAACGAACTTAAAAATCAAACAGTTCTTGAAAGACTGTGAAATGGTTTTGCTGTTTATCCCATGTCACATCATTTGTAGATTTTTGCTTTACTTAATAGAAATTAAGAATTAAAGAATTATTTATGTAAGGCGTGAAAAGTGCTGGGGGAAAGATGAAGCCCTGTTGCCCCGATAGCAAACGTGTTTGACTGAATAAGCAGAAACAACCGTCTGAGAACCCTTACTGTTCCTTAAATATCAGGTTACATTCACTCAATAAATAATATTTGCCCAGAAAGTAACTGAAGCTGTCAGACAGAATTCAGATTTTGTGACTGTATAACTTGTGCTGTGACCTTTGCACATATGCTACAAAGACTACAACAGCCCTTCTGTAACAGGGAGGGCTGCACCCGTATATCAAGGGTGGTATTTTGTGGTAGAGCATCAAACACTTTCTGAGGACACGATATGAGACTCACTTAATTTATTAAAGGGGCATAATACAGGAGCTTTGATGGACTTTATTTAAAAAAAAAAAGAAAGAAAGAAAAAAAAAAAAAAAGAAAACAAAAAA
>VUQG01043942.1:50938-64497 GCA_015106755.1 Etia nguti | reverse complement strand
TTTAAATTGAATTTATTTAAAAAAAAAAAGAAAGAAAGAAAAAAAAAAAACAGGTTATCTTTGCGATCCAAATGTATTTCTCTCCTGGAAAAGACTGAGCAGAAGCATTACAGCACAAACCACAGAGCTCCTCCATTTAATAACAAAAGACTGAATCCCAAGCTAACATATAAACAGAGACACACACACACACACACACACACACACACACACTTATTCAAATTCGCACACTCACAGCATGTCACTGATTTACTACCAGAGAACATCTGTTTTCCATTCACTCCTAATGGAACCTGTGGGTCCGTCGTCCACAGAAAGTTCATCAATACAAAACAATGAGAATAATGGTTTACAGACAAATGCGCGCCCACATCAATAAACAAAGGCAATCTTTTTCATTTGTAAAGTAAATAATGTCTATGCAAAAAAAAAGAATGTTTTTTCATCCATTTTTAACCCAGATAATGAAGCAGGTAACAGCCATTTGTGGTCTGCCAAGATCTCCTGTGCCTGTTGCCGAAAATACCTGCTAACAATTACCAGAAATTATCTGAGGGGGAGGGAAACAACAGAGTAGGTTTTACTCTGTGTGCTGCACTGAGGACACATCTTCTCATGTGATGGATAAGTAACTTTTCAAGTGCACCAGCTGTTTTCTGTGTCCTCATAATTAAGGGAGAGCAGACAAAGACAATATAACAGCTTCATTAGGTCCAGTAATGAAGACAGCTGTTTTTCAAATACCTCTGGCATCGCATCGTGTTTCTACGCACAAAGACCTTCTGCTAGACACAAAGATCGATAATTATCACCTTATACCAAAAAAACGTTAACATATATTTTCACACAAGTTCCCTTTTTATAACAATTCCTTAACCACCTTTTCTTTCTCCATTTTACAGACATTCATTATACCTAGGTCCCTCTGGATTCATGGGGCTCTGTCTTTTTTCTCCGTGCTGAGCATTCCTCTTTCTTCGTCACCACTCCTTCACCTATTTCCCCCTTTAACTGGGACATTGTCTTTCTTTCCAGGCTACCTTGGTCGTCTCTTTTCTTGCCCTACTCTACTTCTTTTATCTCTCGTACAGGCCAGTGAGAAAGAGACACAAAAGACATGTCTTTTCATTAATGCCAGTTAAGGTTCAGGCTGAAGGAGGAAAAAAGGAAAGAAGCAAGGGGAAAAAAGACAGAAAATGTGACAAATACAAAAAAAGAGGTGAGAGTGAAAGAGAGAGAGCGGGCAGAGTCTATTGTGTGAGTAAAGTGATGAAGAGACTGGTCAGATGCCCCCAGGGCCTGCTTAGAGATACAGAGAGCAGCATCAATCCAGAAATGGAAATCTCATTTGCTCTTTCCTTTTTTCACACACACACACGCACACGCACACATACGAAGGTTACTGTATAGACACACACACAAACAAACATGCAGACACACACATACACACACGCGTATGTTCAGGGTAGCCCTGGGAACCTTGCCTTGTCAGAGTACATGCATCAAGATAAAGCCTATACGCACACCCCATTTGTCATGGTGTCTTTGCAAGCTTTGCACAAAAGAGCGTTTACTTTGGTAATCATGAACAGTTTAAACTGCCCTTCAGCATCTGGCTTACAGTGCCATTTAGTCAAGAGAAGGTAATGGATTTGAACTATTCATCTGTATATTTTCTTGGACAACCTGCAAAGAGTTAGCAATTGCCTGTAGATAAAGTCATACAGTTGTGATCAGAAGTTTTTATCCACTTATCATGGGCATCAATGTCATGGCAATTCTGGGCTTTCAATGATTTTTTTGAACTGTTCTTTTTTCCAGAATGGAATTATCATTCAGTATATCTTTACTGAGTTTGAAAAACAAAGGACTGGATGCACAGGTTTGAGCTAATTTTCTTTTTTTCCCCTAATCCACACATGTTCAAAAGTATAGATACAGGCTCAAATATACACAAACACATTCACTTAAATCTCTTAACAAGTTGTACTGAAGGTTCTACAATGTTTAACTTGACAAGGCCATGGCTTATTAATACCTTATTAGTAATCATCATTGACTGGTAGTTTCTCTTTAGCAGGATTCATTGGATTGGCCAATAGTCAGAACAATGGGAAAGTTCAAGGAACTCAGTGAAGATCTAAGAAGGAGAATTTTAGGATGAGAACTGTAGGATAGGTTAGGATGTTTAGGAACATATCAGAAACCACCAAGGATCAACCCTGCGATGAACTGGAAAGTGTTAGAACACCGGCGGTCACTGTCCACTCTGACATCTGGTGCACATCACCGTGGTCTGAGAAAGTACTGACCAAGAAAAAAGTCCTGCCCTAAGACGGACACCCCCTAGCTCAACTTAAATTTCCAGCTACTCACATGTTCAAGCCAAATGGTTAGATGAGAAAAAAAGGGAGCTATTTGTCTGCAATGACATAATGTTTGCAGTAGTAAAGTAGAAGCTTTCAAACCTAAGAACACTGTAACAACAATCATGCATGGTGGAGGTAGCACCGTGTTTGGGGCTTGGACATAACTGTGTGTTTCAATAGGAAAATGATACCAAACAAAAAATTTTGTTTTTTGAATGAATACAGCAGGCTAACATAAATAATCCAGACAGACCTTTCCAAAGCCCCAACCGGAACCCTATTAAAATTGTGGACTATTTTTAAAAGCTTGATCCGTTCCCGGAAACCAACCAATTTAAATGAACTCTACCATTTCTGCCAAGAAGAGTGGTCAAATATTCAGCTAGAGTCATGTGAACTGTTATCTTTATCTTTAAACAACGTTTCATCTCCCACTCCCACTGTGTAAATGTAGCTAGCTTCTCAAACTTTACTCAGCATTTGGAGCTAGACATATTTTCGCTTCTCACTGAAGTTAAACAACATGTCCTACCAAGCAATTCTCCACTAGCACAACCTAGTATTTAAATGCATCAGTACTAAGAGCTAAATCCTAGCACCACCATGCGAACATGCTTGAATAACCAAAGTGGTGAAGCAAACTGGTGGCCTGCGAGTAACACCTTGCCTCGATGGAGGGTTTTTAACAATGGTGCATTTACCAGTGCTATACTTGCACAGGTTGCAAAATCCCCACTGCAACAGAAGTGGGAATTTCACCTTCTTTTTAGTCTGAAATAAGCTAATTTATGTATATTTAATGCACTGCATTTATAAAGAAAAATGCACTATAGATTCATAACTATTTCACTTTAATTTATTTTTGTGCTGCAAGACCTATTCTGAGCCTATACCTAAATAAGCCCTGAATTCACCACCACCTTGCTTTTAGGATGCAAAATATTCATAATTAGCAGCTTCTGTGTATGGAGAAGTTCAGTCTTTTGGTGGTGCCTAATGAGCAGCTGCACAGGAACAAGTGGAGGATAAGTGCTTTGCTCAATGGCACCATAATAGTAATCACTAGGGGTGGCAAATATTATTCATTCAACTTCTCTTTGCCAGATTTCCAGCTGATTTGTGCCTCTCTCATCATGTGCCCACTCTTTCAGACTTCACACAGTCATTACTGGCATCACATGGCTCAAAGCTATTGTCGTGGACTATAAAACACAAAAACATGAAATACCTTATACGCCTACTCATCTGTTCATTTAGTGTGGCTATCGGAGAACTAATAAGACGGTGCCTTTCATTAGCTCACTAATAATGCTGAATGGCTGCAGGGCCAATCTCTCACTGCTGGACTGTCTATTAACTTCCAGGAATTAATGACTGCTGTAATTTGAGCTGGATGGTAGTAACTAGTGACAGCTTTCTAACGTTGTAATTAAAACCCACTGGGCTGAGAGAGGCCTGTCATGTCCGACTCCTCGGGCACTGACAGGCTCAACCTCACAGCACTGGCTGATATGGACCTGGCAACCAACAGAAAATAAGTACAATGCTTTGGAGGCAAGCTTATTTCTGATAATATACGAAATACAGCTACAGCATTCAATATTCATCCATGTGATTACATATAACCATGGATAAGCTGTGAAAATCACAATCAGAGAAGCTTTTGCATGAATGCAGTGCACACAGATCCACACACAATATGCAACTTCAATCCTCCCATCTCCCCCACAGCCACACACTCATCTGTGCCAACATGCACGCAACACCCTTGAATTAGGTGGATGGTGATAATCAGAGCTGGGAAACCTAGTAGAAACTCTATTTTATGTGTGTGTGTATATTTGTGCCTGTGAGTGGGTGATGATGTAGGGATGCTGGCAGATCGCATCCCCCTCCCCGCTGCCCGCATCAGCAGGTTATCTGAGTGAGTATGTCACATCCGCAGGGACGAAGGGCTGAGGGGACAGCCCTGTCACGGCTGCTGTGCTGGTGTGTGTATGTGTGAGCCTGCGTTATTGGATGACTGATTGCACCCGCTACAATGGCCCTGACTTTCCTTCCTCCACACCTCGCCATAGCTCCCGACCATTAATACCACTCACCGCCCCTCCCCGCAGAGGCACTGGGACTCCAAAAACATCCAGTGAGCTGCTACCAAACATACCATAACCTTGGATGTCCCTTTCTATTACGCTCCAGCTAGCATTCTCTGAGTTTTCATCTCTCTTTGGATCTTTCTTACTCTCTTACCTAGTTTTCATGTCATTTTTTCCTCCTCTTTACATCCCTCTATTTTTCTGACCTCCCCATCTCTCCCCATCCTCGCAAGTGGGCCATGCCTAGCAACGCTGAGAGGGCCTGGGAATATGGATTAAACGTGAGAATGGAAAATACTGTTTGTGTGTTTACACTTCAGTGCTTTGGTGTGCTCAGACAGACAGCACGCCAGCTCAGAGTGCTGACTCCAAATGGAAAAAACAAGGGGTCAGACGACTCGAGCTGCACAAGCGTTTTCCTCCACTGCGTTCTCTAATGGTGCCGTAAGCGCTCCTCTGCAGGAGTGCACAGTGTATGTGGCAACAGGAAGAAAAGCTGAAGAGGAAGTAAATGACAGATAAAGCAGGAATAAACGCTAAGTAGGTAAAAGGTGATATTAGCTTTTAAATTAACTGCCATGCACCTCCTCTTTGAAATCACTCTCAAATAGGTTACGGTGTCTCTTCATTGCTCCTCTGCGTGGTGTGATTTGGGCATGAACACAGTGTGCATGGATATGATTCTGAAAGTGTGTATGTGTCTGACAATGGTGTACTGACCATGACTCTCCTATTAGCACTAGATCAGTCACGCACATGTAGGCATGTAATTAACTGAGAAGAGGGGGATGGGGTGGTGGGCATACACACCAGGGAAAGAGAGGGGAGGAGAGTGGTATTGGAGGGGAGTGAGGACAAGGCAAGTTGATTTATTATCCCATCACCTTGACCTTGGTGACTTGGAGATGCAGCTCAATTAGACTGGCTTGGCCTGGCAATGCCTTGCACTGATCCACTCCTAAATCATCTATCAGTCCTATTGCGTTTCTCTTTACCCCTCGGTTTCTTTCATTCCCAGTTCATTCTTTCCCTCCAACTTGACTCATTATATGGAACATAATGAGATGTGAACTACACAGCTTTAACAAATATGGAAAAATGACACGCTATGTCAATTTTTAAAGAAATACTGTAGCTAATATGACAATGTTTATCTTTATCCGTCTCTTCTTGACAACTATTCCTTTTTCCCCATACAGACACACAAGAAACCATTATCGGTTTTAATGATCACATCATAGATTAAGTCCACGGTCAGTCACATGTGTGACAGCAAGAAATCAATATTCACCAGAAAGCATTTAAACATTAAAAGAGAGGCTTGTTGTCATTTGAACTGAGAGTGAAAGTCAGAACCCTCGCTATTTCCTGTTAAAGAGGGTTGGAGATGTAATGATTGGGTGGGGGTGGGGGTGTAATAACTATATTAAAGGTCAAGAGAGTTAGATGATTATTTCGCCATGTAGTATCAGCAGTAGGGGTTGTCTGTGTGCTCCTAGGAGTGCTCCGACCTTTAAAAACAGGAAATTTTAATCCAGATCTTAACCATTTTGACATATTCTACTGAATTATTTAAAAAAAGCTCAAACTAAAACTAAATTTGACATGCCTCATGGATCAGACTAACATCACACCATCTGGTTTCAAGAACTCTCGTCTGGTAGGCATTCACAGGTTTACTCCGAGGTACTTTTAACAGAATACAGAACTGCCAATATGGGCACTTTTCTTTGCAAATAACCTGTTATTATGGGAGACTGTATTGACTAAAGCCGTTTCACCCATTCACTGCAACCCCAAACCTTTCTATATGTTACCTGATGGAGTGCTGATGAGAATGCAAATGTTGAAATGATCCTGTGTGAGAATAGCACGTGTAATTGTCCAGTAAAATTATATTGAGTGAGTGGGCATCATGCGTCCTGCCTTCTGCATGCTCTATCCAGGCAACGCCCTCATTTAAATTAAGCAGGACATTTCCAGCAGTGAGCAGCGCCTCTGAAGTTAATCATATCCTGCTTTGTTTGACATGTGAAAAAGGAAAACTTTCATCTGTTTCTCTTAACACTGACTGAAGAACCAACACAAAGGGAAATGGTGTGATTCACCACTTCTTCACACTCACAAATTGCTACCTAATTAGGCAGTATAACTATAATATGAAGCGCAGTTCAGAGTCTCCATTGCTTAAATTTTGTAGGAAATGCATTAAATAACCTATAATCTGGAAAATATTGACAAAGGTTTAAAAAAGCACTACAGTTAGTTTTCTAACTACCTGCAAAAGCTTTAGAGATGTTGTCCTTTTTCCATTCCCAGGGTTGGTCATATTCATCAGCCGGTCTCTCGTCATCTTGCGGCAGCCTGCTGCTCTCCTTGCCCTCTTCCTGAGCTTCTCCATACACCAAACTCAGGCACTGGCCTCGGATGTCTTCATAGGGGGTGTCATAGAGCTGCAGCCCTCCACGCGCCCGTCCTCCTCCTGGGTTACGCTGCAGCTCTGTCACGTCAGATTCAGAAGAACACAAGTTCATACATCGCCACGAACATATACATGTAAAAATGTGTCTGTTGCGTCGTGTTTAACCAGTCTGAAAGAAAACAGATAACATTACAAAATAATATCTGACAACATAGATGACGTTCCCCTATGCTAATATTATTCCGAGCTAAAAAATTTAAACGAAAAGCCTGTTGAGCTCTGCCTCGACTAGAATTAGGGGAGAGAGACAAATTATGTTTGCACAGCTTGCTGTGAGCTCAGAATCTCATATGGGGGGGCTTAATGATGCCTTGGGGTAGATGCTGAGCAGCAACACAGTAGACGGCCCACCACCCCTCCTCTTGTCCAACCTGAATCCCAGCAGCAATCTAGCACAGCTCAACACAGCATCCGCAATTCCCTGTTAACATTTTCATTACTTTCTCTGCAGGTTTCAACCAACAAATGCTACTTGGCACCTGCAACTGTTATGTCAAGTCAAATGCAGCCATGAGATAAAAGGCTTTAAGGTTATTGATGCAACCAAGAGGTGAAAATCTTATTTCCAAATGCATCAGTAAGAGCCTCTATGCTGCAGCAGTACCAGTCAGCAATGGCTTTTTATATGCTGACCTCAGAAATGTGCCCGCGTTAAAAAGAAAGTAGTAGTAGTAGTAGTAGTAGTGAAAATGAGAGGAAAAAATAGAAGAGCAGGTATTTTTGTGCACACATCTGGATTTTTTGTAAGTGAGAGTACATGGAAAGGTTTGCTTTCGAAAGGCAGAGAAAAACTTTAACCTTCACACAGCAAGATACAGCTATTGGGCGGCCTTGTAATCACCATGGTGACCAAGTGGTGGGCCCCTCGAGAAAGACCCAGAGGTAATGGAGATGAGGGTGGAGGGCAAATCGTGAAAGAGAAGGAGCAAGGCAGAGAGGCGAGGGAAAGACGAGGAGAGGATGTGGTGGAGCCGAAGGAAAAGGAAGGGGAAAGGGAAGCAATGAGGAAACAAGGGGAGGACGCGAGAGAAAGGCAAGGAAGGGCGGAGGGAGGATTGGGGTCTGTCAGTGTTTGATGTTAAGTCATTGAGACAGAAGCACAGCGGGGCTGTATGCTGCTCTACCTGCGCTGGGAACCCATGGTGCCGTGGCAGCCTGGAGATGGAAAAGATGAAGGTCGGGAGATAAAAACCGACATGAAGGAAATAAAATGATAAATTCACAGAAAACACGATGGAGAAAAACACAAGCAGGGGGTGGGGGTGGGATGGCGTGGGTAAGAAAACAGCAATTTGACAGAGTGACAGACACTGGAGATTGAAGGGAATGACGACAGGAAGTCTGCTGAGTGTTTAGGCATGCAGATGCGTGTCAGTAGGGAAACCAATCTTTTATCCCCACGAGCCAAATTTAAGAATCACGACGGAGCTGCTTAAGAAGAGTAAGCATTAAAGATCTTTACTACTAAAAAGTACAGTTTTCAGGACAGTCTTTGTGTGAGATCATTAAAATTCTGATTGCACACCTGATTCTGCTGCTTTGCTGTTCTTTAGCGGGAAACAGCAGATTTAGACAGACAGAGAGACAGACAAAAGCAGGCAGACAGACAGCCCAGGAGTGACAGACTCAATTCAAAGTCAGTGAAAGAAATTTGACAATGGCCTCCCAAATGCTGCGCCATCACCACTGCGCATCTAATCTCTCCAATAGCTCCATCCAGCTGAACGACAAAAGAATTTCACCAACATTTCTCAGTTTAGGCAAAGGAAGGGTTGCTCCATACACTTATCCATGATATTATGAATTTCACGTGACGACTAAAAGGGCAGCACAAGTGACGACGGAGAAAGGACAGGGCACAAAATTCGGTAACGGACAGATTAGAGTGACAGCCAATGACTCCCCTCAGGGCCGGGGAGAGCCCTTGAGATGAAGAGAGATAGAGAAATGGAGAGAAAGGAGGGGGCAGGCTTTCACACTAAATGACTAGGACAGACGAGGGAGAGAGAGGGGCTAAAGGGGCAGACAGAGATGTTATAGAAGGAGAGACAAATGGAAAACGATAGATGTGAGCTAGACGATGTGGGAGAAAATAATCACAGAGGTGGGGAGGGGTTCAAGACTGTATCGTGGCTAGACTCTTTAAAGGGACTTTTTGTGAGGCTGAGAACTGACACAGCTGGCTGCTAAAATGCTCTGGGATGGTCTGTTACAAGGCTCTAGTGGTGAATACTCTGCTAACAAATGTAGCAATTAAATAATATATTATACAATATTTATACTGAACTACAGAGAAAAGGATTTTTATATTGGCCTTCTGGTTTTGTTCAGTAAAGGGACAGCTGACAAATTACATATCAGTGATTTTGTTACTTGCATTTACTCACTTACATGTAAGAGCTGCGTATATTAAGAATGACAATTTTATTTTTATAGCAACTTTAAAAACAGTTAAAGCAACATTATGTTAACATAAATACAAATAGAAACAATCATGCAAGAATAAAAACTTAACAAGTCTATAAAAATGTGCTTCAGGAAGTAAAAAGGCACTTATTCCGCAAGCTTTATACCCTCAGTTTGGGCGCTTCAAAGCTGGAGGGCACAGTCTTGACTATGAATGACCCAAGGATCTAAGGCTGTGAAGCAGCTCGTATGGAGGTAATGGTTTGGCTATGTAGCTTGGGAACAGATCCAGAAATACTTCAAAAATTATCATTAAAATCTTTCTAATCAGGATGATTAGTAAGCCACAGCTGAACCCAGCATCCCTCTACAACAGACAGTTGCAGTCGTTGACTGATTCAATTATATTTTTATTTTTCATAGCAGGTTTCTGCGTTCTGGACGAAGGTTTCTGGTCCCTAAGTGCAAAACATCCTACAGGCTGTCCTACATGACGTTGTGTAAATTTGGTATTATTATTTATTTCTTCAGTATTTTGTATTATGTCTGTACTTGTATTCAAAATGTGCATGTGAAGATGGATGACTTACTACTGCAGACCAAATCTACTTCCGGGTACAAATAAAGTAACCTGAATATGAACCTAAAATGTACAAGGAGCTAATGAAGAGAAGATACCATTAAACTGATGTAATGCCATCTGCTAAAATCAGTAACACATCCCGCTGTTGTATTCTGAAGCTGCAGGAAAGAGAGTGACATTTAGAAGAAAAAGGCCAAGGATGAGAAAAAAAAATGAAAACCTGTCATGAATGAAAAAAGTGGCAAAACTGGGACTGATTAGATTAGGGTGTTAAGGGCGCCCTGACCTGTTATGACCCTTTGTGCCTCATAGGGTTCCATATAGCCGTTGTTCTCACAGGGAACAGGTCGAAGATCTGGGTCTGGTCGGTGGTTCAGTCGAGCATCAAATGGGTCAGAATAATCTGTGTCTCCAGCCAATGGAGCGGATGGCACCACCTAAAGGACAAAACAAACTTCCTCATGAAAGAGAAGATTTACACAATTTTAACTTGACCCTCTGGAAAGAAAATGCTGACTCAGTATAATGAGTCACATTTTCAAAAGGAGCTAAAATTCCAGTGACAGGCTATAATTAGTTTGACTTTTATCTAGCATTTCTGGAGTTGCACATCCAATGTTTGAGCCAAACACTTTAAGTATCCTAGAAAACAAGTGTTTTTTAGATAATTGGGAAACACAGTCTCCATGTTAATGCCAAAAAAGTAAGGAGTGCCGCACAGAAAGATCCCCACTGAATGGCATGCTAAATAGGTGTTTGCTCGCAAATAAAAAAAAAACATGTACAACATTACCGTGTATACTATATTTAGCAGCTAATCAAGGCAGTTAACTCTTGAATCCCTTGAAGGAAACATACAGCATCTTTGTTGTCGCATTAAATGAATAAACAACACAGTGAGAAATCATCCTATCTTAGCACGACCCAGTTTTTGGCTGAAGGTAGAGAAGAGGAGATTAAAGAGGGAAATGTCCAGTTGGTGGCATTTGTTCTTTCTTACAAGCACAGGAGGAAAACAGTAGTAATCTGGCACAGTGACAGCTACATATACAAGCATATGGTCGCACATGCATCTACAAACCCATGCACACGCACAATGTTCTTTGTCTGTCACTCTCTCTGACAAAGGAAATCACTGTAGCGAGACTTGCTGGCCAATTTCAAGATAAACACATACACGCCCTCGTAAAATTACATCCTAATCCCATGTTGATTCTGTAACAGGTTATCTATCAATGCACAGGAATCTGCAATGTTAATTAGAGTGCGGATGTTCCCACAGACCATGGGAAATTAATGAGAACAGAAGAAGAGTGGGGCAGAGAGGGGAGCTATTGACTTCAGTTAAGACTCCTACTTCAACCCACTTCAGGACATTTGCACTTGTAGCATTTTCCATGAGTGGAGTCATGGATTTAACTGCAGTGATGAAAAGCCTGAAATATTCCATAACTTATTCAACATATGTTGCCGAGTTGATGTGTACACCATACTGCTGTAAAATTTGTATTTTTTTCTCCAGTCGATCTGTTAACATCTGCCTTTTAAAAAAAAAATTCTCACTAGCTTTTCTACAGCACAACATGCAGAGCATGCAGCCAAGAGAGCAATACAGTCCTGATGACCCAAACAGCGCCAAAGAATAAATTTCTGCTCCCTTTGGCCCTTGACATATCACCATACAGTATATGGTTCCTAACATCTGCTCATGTGGAGGTCTCTCTCAGCTTGCAAAACCAAACCCCATCTATTATTTATAGGACATAAACTCAGGGGACTGTGACCCTCTCTGATTCAATGGTCCGCTCAAGGCATCAATAAATCTTTTCCTCAATCTAAGGTAGTAAGATTAGGTGTTGCATAGGTCATATCATGATTTATGTAAACAAAGCATATTTCAGACACAAATCAAAGTCACTTGCTTATGGAGTCTAATCAATAAAACTGTCACGATGATGGAAATGGGATGAGAGAAGTGGGAGAGTTTTTTTCCTTCGCTAGCCTTCCGGTCATCCCGTCCTTAAGAGATAGGCCACATAAAATTCCGAGCTTGTCATCGCCTGCATTTTTCTTTATATAGGTACAAAGAGAAACTCACAGGCTCTTGCTGGTCCTCTAAAGAGATGGTGCTAAGTAGGATCTTGGTGCGTCCCAGCTCCTGGGAGTCCACTTTAATCAGTCTGTGTTTAGGAGACTTCACCTCCACACTGGATGACTTCATGGGAGACCCATAGACGGGTGTTGCAGGTTCAGAAGTTCCAGACTCGCCCCTGGATCTATTTTCTGAGTCCTCGTAGGGATCTTCAAAATCGAGGTCTCTCTGGAGCCGATAGGCTTTGAGGATCTCGCTCTCTGTGTAGTCTGGTGTTGGAGGCTGTGGAGGCACCTTCTTGCCAAAGCTCAGATAGTCTTTTAACCACTTGGCCATTGCCACTCAGCTTCCAAATATGCCAGTGTGTGGTGAAAGGGAGAGCAGGAGGCTGGAGGAGAAAGACATGGACAGATAAAGGGTTATTGCTTTACCTTTTTTCTTGTAAGGCTTTATGAACTATGTGCTGGATTTGCTTTGTGAGATTTTGTGCTTTTCTAAATGTGACAGGTCAATGATTAAAAATTAAATCTTTCTATTATATATAAAAAAAGGCGACGATAATAATCCACAGGTCCTGCTTCACTAACAATATTGGTGTAGGATTACCTCCCCTGATCACAGAGCCACGATTTCGGTGCTTTTACATGCATTCGCGTGACATTAAACTACACCGACAGCTGGGCTTTACGCACTCCTTTTGTTTTACGCAGGGAGCAATAACGTCTGGCATCTGGACTTTGCCCAAGGCTCCTATTACATTTCACACCCCAGCAATAAAAGGCGACTCTAATGCGTTGATACAAAAGTAAAAGCAAAGCCTGAAAGAGAATATTAGAAATCGACGAGGAATTAAATAAATTTAAGTTCTTTTCAATTCAAACGATTTCCCTTTTGGGAATTTGTGGAACACAAATTAATAAGTTCAATTTTGACCCAGTCTTATTTCGGAAAGCCGAAGATACGCGGATTTCCCTAAACTTCCCCTCAAAAACAATGACCAAAACACTGAATTTAAACGCCAGAGCGAGCGCTGCGCTCCGAAAGCACATTCACTCACCCAGCCAATTCAGTCCTTTAGCCACTTTGGATGCTTAATTCCGCGTTTTTCCATATCGATGACAAGAAAACGACACCGACAAGTGTCAAAACCTTCCACTTTTTATTCCACAAAAGCACAAGAAAGAACGAAAGAAACCAAAACAAACAGTATCCTTTCTAACACAAGAACACTGAAATCCAGCAGAGTTCCTTCAACGACTGGCGGAAAATGCGCGACTGACGAGAACGACTACAGCTCCGAGAGAAACTCAACCGAGCGATTAAAGGGGAGGTGCTTCATTCCCTGTGGATTATCATCCTACTCCCTTTCGCAGTCAGCCGACCGTTCATTCATTGAAATATCTGCACATCGCACATGTTTCAACAACAGATGCATCCTCTTTAAAGAGGTGCACGAGAAGCACAAATCAAAAACTGAATCTAGGAGGGGGAATAAAGAAAAAAAAAAAAAAAAAAAAAAACCCCGCATTGA